>JAPFBL010000012.1:5755000-5945000 GCA_026182355.1 Hermatobates lingyangjiaoensis | reverse complement strand
TATATAATATATATATATATATATATATATATATATATAAAGATTTCACATAAACACGTGAAATAACAATCAATGATCATACCACAATAAGAAATGGGAAAACAAGACTAAGATCTCTCAACCGTAACAAGCGGTCTTCGTCAGTTGGGTTTTTGACTCTGACGAAGACCGCTTGTTACGGTTGAAAGATCTTAGTCTTGTTTTCCCATTTCTTATTGTGGTTTGATCATTGATATATATATATATATATATATAATAGCTGGATATGTCAGACTTTTTTTACCCTCCTTTGTGATTCCGATCTTTCTTTTTTTTTGGTATTTCATTATTTGGATAATACTCTTAATGAGCTTAAATTATGTAGCATCAAGTATTCTTATGGTATCATAACAAGGCTATCTGAATACTCTTGTCAATAGTAGCCTTAATTAATTAGTGTATTAGCAGATTCTCCACAATTATTTACTAAAATAGCGGCTAAAATCACCTCCCTGAAAATATAGTTTAGTAGATAGTATTTCTGTTGCAGTGGATTCTATGCTAAAACTAATTATTCTTGTTATATATCTCCTTAATCCACTGAATAATCCTCGTATTGTACATCTGTTGAATAGTCATGATTCAATGGATTTGAAACAGTATTGTGGAAACTGCTCTGATATTAAAAAAAAAAAAGGTCTAGAGTAATTCCTTTGAGTCACTCTAAACATGTATTAGTGTTTGTTAACTAAATTTTTATAGCTGATTTTGTTGATTTGTCTATGTGATAGGCATATTGTCCCTTATAAAGGTGATTAGTTATAAATACCTTTTCATATTACTAAAAATATAATATAATAGTTGTTATTTTAATAGAATTAACTTTTTTAAAATAACATGCTTATGGAATATTTGTTATGAGATAATACGGAATACAACATTGTATGTTCTTTTAATCGTTGGATGTGTGGCATAAAAATAGTAGCCATATTGTCATAAAGAACAAAAAAGTACCTTTTCCATGCTTCAGTATTACATAAAAGCAATCGATTCTTTAACCACACTAAGAGCAATACATGACCAATTGGATACGCTAAAGGACGCAACATGTAGATTTCTTGCAACACTCTCGCTGTACAGTTATTCTTCACGTTAACTGGAATTATAAAATATATATTCGTTTGGCGTTGGCTTTTAGGGTTTCAAGAATTTCATTATTCTTGTATATCATAAAAACTCTTATAATATCTTAAAATTTCTCATATTATACCTTAAAATCATAATTATGTTTCTAGCTTCTGATAATAACTTTCCATTATTGTAAACAAATTTGTCAAATACAGCAGGTTATCCATTACTGCATATTCAGTTTTCAGTTATTAGAGCTATAACACCTTTTGCTCTTTTCAAACTTCCTGGCATTTTTTCGTATCACACTAATTTTTATGTAATGATTTCTTTCAAAAAATCATTGTTCTACAGTTATCCATTTAGGGTTAAAACATTTTTTAAAATTTTCATACATTGCTGACGGCAATTTTATAAAAAACAAAACACATTAGCAATCTAGAATTAGTAGTTTAGGATCAAGGAAATCGTATTTTGCCCATTTAAAACAAGCTATACATGATTCAATATTTAAAACGACTATGTACATTGGGAACATGTACACCATACGATCATTACACTATATGTACATTTATATACATATAAATTTACATTTATAAATTTACATATAAATATACATATAAATATTAAATACATATAATATAATATTTATATTATATATATCTGTGTAAAATATTATGTATTTGATACATCCTGATGTAGCTTGATTGTAATGTATCAGTGTATTCAAGTCTGTACATAACCATTAAATACATACATAGACTGTACATACATTAAATAATTATGTGTACATAATAATTAACCCCCCCCCCCCCCCCTTATACAAACGACAAGCTCATACACAAATAAACACTCAAACATCATAAAAAAACAACAAAAAAGAACTTAAGGGACTTCTGATTTTTTAAATCAGTTAAAATCTGGAACTAAAATATTTTCATGATATAGTGAATAATTAAGAAATAAATATATTTTCTTTAGTAGATATTTATTAGTATGAAAATATCAAAAGCTTAAAATAAAATAAAAGATTATGGAAAACAAGTGGGACGTTTTTGTTAAATGAAAGTATTACTTATATTGGTTAGTATTAAAAATACCAAGGACAAGGGGTCTTCAAGAGATGGGCGATGATAGTCATTGTTAGCCTCAATGGTTATTGGGCATGGATCGATAGGGTCATACTGCTAAGTAGCATCAGTTAGGCAAAGGGAAACAGGCTAAGTCTCCCTTCCAGCCCTTCATCTCCCCAGCCTCCTATCGACATCGGTAAATCTGCATCTCAAAATAAGCCACCAAATACTGCATCAACCCTCTTGCCTTGCAATATTGCCTCCTTCCCAAGACACATTCAATAGCAGGCTTATTCCATTCTTTTTACATCTTACAAACTCCGGCTTCTCTTTTAGTTCTAACTCAAAATTATCATAAGCAAAAAACCGAAATCATTCTCTCTGTTTTTGTTAGTTTTTGAAATATAACTCAGTCTCTGTTGGTTTAGAATTTTATTTTTTAGAAATCTTTGCAATCATATCTACAAATGTATAGAGTTTTCTCTCTTTTACTTATCTTTGTGGTTATATAATATTAACTTCGTGGCATAAACGCTGATTTTTATTTCACATGTTTATTGTGAAATCTTGTATATATATATCTTTTCTAGATTACTATTAATCTTAATTATTATTATTATTAATTATTATTAACATTATGATTATTATTATTATTATTAATTTTCTTAATCTATTTATTCTCTATTAGTCCAGTTATACCGTTGACCTTTCAACTCTTTTATTCTAACCGCTTGTTTCTTGTTCATTATTGACCTTTGACCTTCTCTTTATATTAACCATCTTTTCTAGTTTACTATTAATCTTAATTATTATTAACATTATTATTATTATTATTAATTTTCTTAATCTATTTATTCTCTATTAGTCCAGTTATACCGTTGACCTTTCAACTCTTTTATTCTAACCGCTTGTTTCTTGTTCTTTATTGACCTTTGACCTTCTCTTTATATTAACCTGTACTATCTTTTTAATCTATTTATAACAATGACTAAGCATGTGTCATCGATTTTAATTTAACATGTCACTTGGCCAACTCCTTTTCCAGTTGAACCCTGTTAGCAGGAGGTTAGTTCGTAGGATCGAATCTCTCATCTTAAGATCGTGAATGCCGAGACTGCGGTTAATTTTAATGATACTTGTTTAAAAGAGGATCTGCTGCCTATTTATACCAATATATATATCTATATATATATATCTATATATATATATATATTTTCTATGGGTTGTCCGGGGAAAGGAATATGATTCGATGCGATGTTGACCAATGGGAGTAGAGTTACAGGTCCAAGCGTAAGGTCCCAGTTGCCCGCTGCTCAGCAAAAAGCCTTTGCGTTCTGCCAATAGGTATAGAGGTTGCACAGTCCCTCTGTGTTAACACAGAGGGACTGTGCAACCTCTATACCTATTGGCAGAACGCAAAGGCTTTTTGCTGAGCAGCGGGCAACTGGGACCTTACGCTTGGACCTGTAACTCTACTCCCATTGGTCAACATCGCATCGAATCATATATATATATATATATATATGTTATCTAATCGAGATTTGGTCAAATTTTCTAGGTTCAAAAATCAAACTCTCATTGCCGACGTTTCGGTTTTATTTTAAAGCCTTTTTCATAGGCAGAAGTAAGAATTGTTTGACTAAGAAAATGAAATTTACATTATTTAAAGGAATAACAATCTTAACAGGACGAATCGTTTGAGTAGATTTTCGAACTAGTCTAGTCGAACGTTCTGTTTGGTTAAAATTGTTGTTCCTTTAAATAATGTAAATTACATTTTCTTAGTCAAAAAATCTGGAGTGGCCTACACTCAACTTTCCTAGAAGTAAACTTAATATCAAACTTCTTGGGTATATAATACATAATGTCTCATTTAGGTATAATATAATCGTCTAAATGGGAGATGTTTATTAGTCTTTCATTCCTGAGGTAGTACAGATAAAAATTGATCCACTTATCATTAGTTAAGCCTTTTTTGTATGTCACACAAATAATGGATATACAATCATCAGTATAACTACAGCAGTAACAACATTATGGAAAGCCAAAGTGTAATTTTCTTACACGAAATAATTTCCTACAAGAGAGCATGGCTTTTGCTCCAATAGCCCATGGATCTAATACATAGTTTTTCTGACCTCCTTCTACGTTTAATATGGTACTTAAGACAAATTTTCCCATTTAGAACTTGAAAATATTTCAAGTACTTTAAAAACATTACAACGTTTTTGTCTGAAATGTAAAAACATGTAAGAAGAAATGTCGTTTTCATATAATTTTTAATTTAAGATGTAGGATAATTTCATTTATTATTTTTAAAAGAATATTTTTTTAATTCTGAATAATGTTTTACATTACCATCTGAAAAGGCTAAATTAAGAACAATATTGTTAAGAAAACATAGTTAAATTAAAAACACATACTTAATGTCATTAATTTTTTTATTGAAACCGTCTTCAGCAGAGATAATATAGGGAAACCAAGTGCACTGGAAGAGAGTCAATCAATTCTGCGTTCTGGTAAAGAGGGAAACCAAATATACCTGAAAAACAACCAACAGTGTTTAGTTTACAGCAACTTGCGTCACTGGTTATAGAACACCATACAGAGAACTGTTTATGCAAATGTACCAAATGTTGATTTACAATCACCGCTGGACCTCATGGTCTCATCGTCCTCATGGTCTCCCTCATCTCTTGATCATTCATCACTCATCTCTTCTGATGTTAGTTGAACAGAAATTGAAAACTCGAGGTTGTTCAACATGTTTGATATGTTCTTTATCAAATATATTTCTTTTTTATTTTATATTTATTTTATTTTTTATTTTTATATTTGTTAACTTTTTTTAATTTCGTTAAAAAATGTATGCATTTTAAGAAATGAATTACTTTTAATGTGTAAATAAATTATAAACTCATAGGTTATTAATGATAATTGAATTTGTCTTAATGCGGCTATATCCATTTTATCTAGTTATTAAAAATTTGAAAACAGTGACTAGAATAGCTTACCATATTATTATTAAAATGACGAACTGTTCGCTTTAATCATTATTGGTCTCCTGCTCCCCGCAGTCATATTTATCCTTTTGTACTTCCCTTTTTTGATCCAAACTGAAATTTAGATTTAATAGTCTTTAATCAACTTCATAATTGTTCTCGGATAATTTCTCTACGCATATATTAGTTTTAGGTATAAATTGATAAAAAAAAACTTTCACATTTATAATTTGATTACGTTGTAAACGCATTCACAAACAATTAAGTCATTTCTGTTCTTCCAGTCAGATGCTATATTTTCATTTGATGTTAATATTAGCATGAATAAGTGACAGCAAGATGATGGCCGGTCAGGTATTCTTGCTCCTTTGACTATAGGATGCATGTATGGATGTAATCACAAAAAAAAATTATAGGGTTGTAGGTCAAAGGTCAACTAACACCTGTATATGAGGATTTGGTCAATGGTCAACTAACATCTCTATATGAACATATGATCAATGGTCAACTACCACCTGTATATAAGCATATTGTATGTCTTGTTCTTTAATTATTAGGATTAATACAATTCTAGAATGCTTATATTTTCTTAGAGTTTTTTAGACACTAATGAATGAGGACTAACTAAATAACTACATAAGCTTCAGAAAAAAAACATGAATAACTAATTGTCAATCATGAAAAAATAAAGGATTTAAACCAAATTACAATTATTTATCTCAGAATCTAGTTCAAAGTGTCAAATTGTAATATATTTTTTTTTGTTTCAGGTAAGACCAATCTGGCATTCTGTTATGAAAGGTAATCTCCTATATTATTCTAAGTTTACATGAATTCGTATGCAATTGTTAATTATTTATGCTTTCAAACTATACATATATGATAGAATTAGTGCGAAGAAAATAAGAAACATTAATTCGTTTTGAATGTTATTGATCTTTATTATTTATTTCATATTTCAAATTGGCTTTATTAATTATTTCATAGAAAACAGTGTGTTGCATTCATTGTGTGCTGAAACGGGACTCGTTAGGGCTACAGTTTTACTTAACACACTAGAAGATTGCTTCAAACTTTAGTGTGGCCATCTAGATAAGAAATCTGTTAGTTTTTACTTTACAGTATTATAAGTAAAGTATAGTGATCGTGAAAAAATTCGATCTCGAGATTTTGACGGAATTACATGTTTTGAGGTCCCAGAAGTCGTTTTGTGAAGTTTTTACGATGATGTCTGTGTGTGTGGGTGGGTGGGTGGTTGAGTGTAATAGCATTGCTTGTTACCACGCTACGGTCCAGAATCTCTGATAAATCAAGTTGATATTTAACACAAAAATGGGCCCTATAGTGTAGATGATCTTTATTGTTTGAGAAGAATTATGCACGACGGGAAAGTCATTTTTTTTGCCAAAAACCGGTTTTAGAAAACATTTTTTCTCTTAAACTTCTAACTTTAGAGTTTTGAAATTTTGGCATTATCTTTGAGGTTACAAATCCAATAAATGAAAAATATATTCAGAATTTTACTGCAACGAAAAATATTTTTTTTTCAATAAAATGTAAACATTTTGACTTATAATTCAATCCCAAAGCTTGTGAGAGCAATACAATCTGTACCGTTGAATCAAATTGAAACTATGCCTAGAGATAGAACATTATGTGGAGAATGAGTTGAGATAATTTTCTTTAAAATTACATTCTTCTAAGGGGCGTTATAGTACGATTTCTGTTTTCAGAAAATGTTTTTTTAACGCTAAACAGCTCATTAAAAGATTATACAAATTTTACCAAAAATGGAACAAAAATTTAGCAATTTATAAAAAAAATTAATGGGATTTTAATCAGGGTAAACAGCAATAAAGCTATAAAAACTGTTTGTTTATCCTAGACTAAGGGCTCACCTGCTGTATTAGTCGAATTTTTGATATTTCTTTACATTGTAATGTAATTATTGTAAGAAATAAATTGTAAGAAATTATATGTCAAAATATAACATTGATTTAGAAATTTTTTGAGAAAATCCACCGAGATAAAATTGATGTTTATAATGGAAAAATGTAAATAATTGATTGATTTATATTAGATATAAGAAGAATAATATTATTACATGTAAAAAATCACCGCCAATAAACATGAATAAATTTCCTTTGTCTTCCATGGTTTGCTTGATTTGTCTCATAAAATGCTTAAATAAACGTATATATTGCACTCTTGAGCAAAACTTAATAACAGTTATAATTACTTCTTCTTTGTGAATTGTAGTATCTTACCATGATCTTGAAATGTGACGAATGGACTCTTTCCTCAAGAAAGAGGATTTACGTTTGTTTTCAAATATCCAGTTAGTATATATATAGTTCGTATTTATTATTTTCAAAAATTAGAAGCTCCCAACTATAAAAGTTATAATTTATACTGAATCGCTAGCTTTGACTTAATTTGAGTATGTAAACTGGCTAATTACATTAATACTCGAAATTTTTTAATAGATTACCTACAAATTTTATCCAACAGACTTCCAGCTCAAACAAACCCACTTGCTCAAACCCTGTTGTCATGTGTACATAATCTTCTCAAAGTCCTGAAGAATTATTCAGTAAACTGACTAAACTCAATATACATTCATAGCAACCTTATAATAGAGTACAGCAGGCAGTAAAAATATAACACACCCTCAGAAAAAATGTGTATGCATGATTTTAACAAAGGGGAAGGAAAATGATTTTATTAAATACTAAGAAGCCATAAAATTCCCAGTATAATAATTCTATAAAAGACCAAAAATGTAAAACATTATTCAGAACTGAAATTTTTCGTTTGAAGATTAATAGATTAATGTTTTTCAGAGAAAATAAGAGTATTTTGCTGTTTTAAATTTAAGAATTTGGCCTATATTTCAATATAGAAGGAGGTGAGGTAAACCATGTAAGAAATCCACTGGCAACTTGAACAAAAGCCATGTTATCTTGCAGGAGCTTATTTCGTATCAAGAAATTTTTAACTTTGGCTTTTCAAAAACGTTATTACTGCTGTAGTTATACTAATGAGGTTATTTGAATCAGTGGTGTGATATACAAAAATAAGCTTATATATTGCTAAGTCGATCAATCACTACTATCTGACTACCTCAGGAATGAAAGACTAATAAACATCTCCCATTTAAATTTTTACATTATGCTTCAATGAGACATTATATATTATATACCCAAGAAGATTGATATTAAATTTACTTACAGTAAAGTTGAGTGTAAGCCACTCCAGCTTTTTTTTAATGTCGTGGAATGTGACAAAAGAGGAACTTTGGATAGTTTTTGTCACAGTTCTGATAATCTTGTTTTTATGTGGCTGTCATGCCCCAAGTGATTTACGTTCCGTTGTATATCTCGGGTATTACGTTCCAGAACCGAGCTCTATTTGGGTTAAATGTGTCATGTCAACAAAATATGTTTTTTTTTCTCTATATATTATGCACTTTTTTATCTCTCCATTCTTAACCAAAGCCTTGGGCCAGGTAGCTCAGTGGTTAACGTATTCGCCTCTGGACTGGTAGTCCGGGGTTCGATCCTCACCTGGTCCTCGATTTATTCACGTGGGAAGTGAATAAATCTGAGTACGTCGTCCCTCGGAGAGGACGTTATGCCGTCGGTCCTGAGCTTATACAATGTCAGGTACTCGTTAAAGATCCCTGCTGGAAAAGCACTTGAGTTAAGCAAAATTTACGATACCCAATGTAGAATCTATAGAATCACCGACCAAACAAAAAGCTGGTAAACGGCTGACGTTTTAACACGCTAGGGCATCGGATTAACAAATAAAAAAAAACAAAAATATTTCTATAATCTTAACACTTTTTCAGGCGCAGTCTTAATTTTGTAAATATTTCACTGTAATTTGTTGTATTTTTTTAAAAATTATTAATTATCGCTTTTGAAACATATCCGATCATTTATCTTTTACATATATTTTTTAAAATTTAAAAAAAATAAACTCATAAGTTAGGTGCCTACTCTGCCATTTCTTCTGTTTGAAAATAAATATTTTGCATAGATTGCATTTTTTAACTCCAACGTCATCTGCCAATAGTGTCCCAAGTACTAAATCATCTAAGAAAACCAGCCCGTTCTCCCAAGATTTGTTCTCCATACGGGAGTGTCATTTACCTTTATTTAAGAATAGTCCATTTTAATTTTATTTAGTATTGTTTTAATATTGCTTTTAATTATTTTATTATAATTTTTATAATATTAAAAATAGCATTTTTAGGTAGTAAAATGCTATTCAATCATACAAAATAACTAAAATTTAGTAAAAAAAATGATAATATACGGGAGATTTTTGTGACATAATTTTATAAATACAATTAAACTAACCCAGGATATTACAAGTAAGGGAAATGTAAACTTTGAATCGTCGAGACGTTACTGTAATTCGCCACTCGAGGTGATTTGAGAGTAACACAGTTCAATTAGCGCCCAACATAAGATCTCTGTGCAGCATTCATGAAGGCCATGGGGTTCAGTAACACTAAACTTCGTTATATTAACTTAAATAAGTGGCATTTAACTTATTTAACTCATTTAACTTAAATAAATGAGTGGCTTAAATTACATATTCATTTAATGCATTTTTTTAATTTTGTATGCAGTAATTCAAAGACAAGTTACCTTTTTTGTAAAGCTGAAACTTAGAAACTTTCAACTTCAGTTTTCCTTGCTGCTTTAAGTGAAATAAGTGCGTTTTATTTGTTATCTGTCACCAATTTTAGCAATTCAGAATTACTAAGCAATTAAATTTTTGGTAATTACTAAATTTTACTATTCACAAATTTCAAACATTGCCCTATAGCTCATTACATGTTAAAAGAAGGATTATTAGCACCTGACCTTACACTTAGAACACATACTTTATTTATTTATGTCCTATTAGATTGACTTAACACGACAAGAATGTTTATTTAATAAAAATATTTTGTTTTTGATGATAATACGATCCGAAACAAAAAAATTAAGTTTATTGTAAATAAAGGAACACAGAATAATTAAAAACACATACGTGCAGTCTTTAATTTTCGGTTTGAAGAGCCTTGAGGAGATATAAGTGAGGGAAACCAGGTTCACTGGTACAGAGACAGTTGGGGACAGCCGATTTAAACAAAAAATAGAGACTGTGAACGTTAATTTTTAATTAACTGTGCTCATTAATTGTTAATTTTCTGATTTTTAGAATTTTATATTAATGAAGATTGCATTTTTTATTATTAATTGTTTTATTCTTATTTTTTTCCCTCATTGCTATTCTTCTTCAACGCTCTCTACTACTTTTTTCGTTGTGGCCAACCTGTGCATATTCTGTGCAGCTGTCCACTTGGCTTTTGTCGTGTCGCCATTCAACTTCCTTTCCTGAGAATGACTGTTAAAAGGGTCGAAATATTGAATGTGAGTCCTAGTTTCTGTTTTTCATTCGTGTTTCTAGAAGTTTTTAAAGTGTTTATATATGTTTATGTTCTGAATATGCATCTCTCGACAGGAGCCCCTAAAAACATACAGAAGAAGCTCATAGGGTTAAACTCACCAGAGAAATGTTAGTTGAAGGAACTTCCACACTGCAATACAATAATGACATGAATAGATTAGCTATCATAGAAGCCCTCTATATCAAAGATACTAATCCTAGCCTCAATATCCAAAATTATGACCTTAATATTATTCCAAGTAGCACCACTTTCGATAATAGTTTCAAACTTGTTAGAAAGCCAGAATCTAGTATTGTTTGCAACAGTTGAGGGTCTAACCTGAACGTTATCGCAACCCTGCTAGAACCTGCTTTTGGTTTTGTATTGTTCCTGTTTTATTTATGTTAAAAAATTTCTGTTCAGTTTTTTCTTTTTTTCTTTTGAGAATTGTTATATTTTCTTATTACGATTTTGACAAAGCGTTAGACCTAAAGATGACCTATGATGGTCGAAAGCTTGACTGTTTTTAAACATATGAGTATTTGATTAAAGTCGTTTTTTGTACATGCTTTCTTAATTGTTTTGTTTGTCACATTGACATGTTTCTGGCCCATTTAATATGGAAATTATCTCCAGTACATCGAAAGTTAGTAAGAAAAATCGTGGCTATCAGCAGAAAGGTCGTAAATACAGAAGCTGCTGCACATTTTAATTCCATTTGTTTACAAGAAGACCTGCTGCCCACTTATACTAATTATATATATATATATATATATATATACATAATTATGTTATTACATTGTAAAAATAAAAAATACTGACAAAACTTGTAATTAATGAATGTTATACAAATTGGAATATGCTGTAATAAAGTAAAACAAATTATATATATATATTTTATATATATAGTAATGGATACCCGAGTGCCGGAATAAGTTTGGTGCTTAAAGAATACAATTTCCAGCACCATTATGAAATTCAGGGAGGGGAAAAATACAACGGATAGCCCGAAGGACTGAGATAATAGAAGGTAAATGAAGGGATGGTGTATCTAAGGAATCAATAATCTGTTTTCACCCGGAGTCAAGAAGCCAGTGATGAAATTTAACTACGTAACTGCGAGTCAAATAAAATTAGAATGAAATCCGTACAGCGATAAAGAGTTCGTCAAAAACTGCAAGCTGATGGCTGTCGAAATTGTGTGCCCTGAGAAAAGACAAGTTTTTGCCAATATTAGCTTGTCAAGAAATACAGTGGCAGACAGGGTCTCGTAATATCAGCAGATTGGGACAACCAATTAAAAAGCTAAGTGAAGTCATTTTTGGCATTTTCTGTTGCGATTCATGAGAGAATTTTATTGATATTCATATGTTCAAATTTTTTCAACATGTTGAAAAAAAATAGTGTATTTAAGTTACACAAAGCTGTGACTAAATGTTATACAACAATATTACTATCAACGTGATCAGTTTTACTATCAACGCTCTTAAATAAATGTTAAACTGAAAAAGTTGTTAAAATTGCACGTACTTTTTATTTTATTAGGTTGTTCATAATGTATTTACTAAAAGGAAAATTATTTCATAAATATTTTTATAATTTACTTATTCTTCTCTGCATTAATTGTTAATATTAGGACTCATGCAGTTAAAAAATTGACTAACTGTTAGTTTTATGTAATTTTGGAATGACTGACTGGTCCGGCCCGCTTGAGACCAGATTATGCTGTATTCGGTTCATAGACCGAAATGAGTTTGATACCTCTGCGTTAAGCAGTCAGTCCCGATCCTGTGCGATGTCAGGTACTCATTAAAGATCACTACTCTAAATACAACTGAGTTAAAAAAAATTTAAGACACCCAATATACAATCAAGCTTCATTGTATGGTATCACAAAGAGGCCCACCTCAGTGGGACAGCCACTGAAACCTACAGTATTGCCTAATAACTGAATTTTTATTCAGGAAACAAGAAAATTTCACTTTTTCTCCACCCAACGGCAGATGTAGTCATCATTTCTAACATTTTAATAAATGGTTTTCATTTAGAAATAGCGAAATGTATCTTGTATATCCAGAGGAAGGAAAGGAGTTCATTAAGATTCAAGCAGTTACCAGACACATGAAGTTGAGACCAGCTTAATAATATTCCAGTCACTAGTCTGCAACCATCAATTACTCAAGGATATAGTTTGACAACTCTCTCCATGAAGAAAGAAAAGATGCTTTTCTTATCATTAGCAGTCAACAAACAAGACTATGTAGAAAATGAACTGCTATAATGCATATTTGGGTTGATATAATTGCATGTATTTTTGCATGATTTTTAAAAATTCAATATTTTCAATCTAAAATCATTTACTGTTATTTTTATAAAATCAAATTAAATAATTTATTCAAATATCAGATCACAAACTGGTAATATCCATATGAAGTTTTTATGAAATTTCTTTAATATTCTATCGCTGGAAATCCCCAATGATAAAGAGTTTGTTGCGAATATACGTATTAAAATAAAACGACTCTATTGTTCCCATTCTTTTAACTTTCTACATTCATTTTCTACTCATAAAACTATTTTTCTCAGTTTTTCCATAGAAAATGTAACAATCAAAAGATTATTTTCTCTCTTTATTTTTAAGATACAGTGTTAGTAGAAATGTCTTTTGTGTTTTTTTATATTTTATAGAAAGAAAATATTGTTAAATGAGTATGGTTGTTATATATATAGACCAAAAAAGTAATGATTCAATGAAGTTGTAATTTAGAGATTTATACTAAAAACAATAATGCTATCCTCACATTTAAATTCGGGTATACTTGCAGAAAAGAAAAGAAGTTTAAATGATTGTCTAGAGAATTGCTCAAGCAGCAAATGCATAATACAGATGCACATAAAATTTCTTCTCATTTTAACAAGTTTATGCAAGAAAAATATTATACAAATCTTTAAAAGTAACTCGTCATAAAAGTAATTTTTTTTTGGCTCATTTGATACGATTACTAAGGGATAGGGTAGTTACACAAACTGCATTATGTATTCTTCAGTCAGACGGAGGTTGTGTTTTGAAGTTTTTACATCCCAAAAAGTAACACATGGTATTTGTACAATTTTTTTTTAAAACTTCCTGCTCAAAGCTCAAATGATCAAAGAGTACATATTTAAAGTAAGTTTAGCATGTTAACAGTGTACCTATTCACATAGGGCTACCATTTCTCTAGAGTTAGTAAGAGTTGCATGTTATTAGCTACTTTATCAATCCCTGTGCTGGACCATTTACATGCATGAACAACAACACCCTTGAATTATGAATAAATTTCTTTTGAAACTTATTAAAACGAGACTTTGATTATTAATAAATTTCTTTTGTCATTCATAACTTTTTAAATAAATAATGCAGTATTCCCTTTAACACGTGTTCCATACTTATTGGTATGATTAACTGACTTTGAGTATTTAATTTTGTTTTAATAACTGTTGCAAATATTATGATTTTTCTTTACTGATGAATTTTTTTAGAGTCATTCATAACTTTTTAAATAAATAATGCAGTATTCCCTTTTACACGTGTTCCATACTTATTGGTATGATTAACTGACTTTGAGTATTTAATTTTAATAACTGTTGCAAATATTATGATTTTTCTTTACTGATGAATTTTTTTAGAGTCATTCATAACTTTTTAAATAAATAATGCAGTATTCCCTTTTACACGTGTTCCATACTTATTGGCATGATTAACTGACTTTGAGTATTTAATTTTAATAACTGTTGCAAATATTATGATTTTTCTTTACTGATGAATTTTATTAGAGTCATTCATAACTTTTTAAATAAATAATGCGGTATTCCCTTTTACACGTGTTCCATACTTATTGGTATGATTAACTGACTTTGAGTATTTAATTTTAATAACTGTTGCAAATATTATGATTTTTCTTTACTGATGAATTTTTTTAGAGGTTGTTATTTAACAAAATTTTCTTCATGAAAAAGGCGGTATTCACAAGTGAAGTATGGTTAAAAAGCTGAATAACCACTGAATACATAGAAGAAATTTGTAAAATATATTTCTAATGTAATTTTTAAAACGTAAAGAGACTTTATTGTACCCCGTACATTGTTACTACAGAATTAACTTAATTAGATTATCTATCTCATAAACTGTATGTATGGGTTATTTTATTCATTAAAAAAAAATATAAAATTGTTAAACTCAAAAATAAAAAAGTAAAATATCAGAGTATCTCTAACAATATCTTACAACAAGCAAAGAAGAAAATTAAAACGTTGGAGCAAGAACGTAAATGTCACACTAGTCACGGTCGACAGGCTTTATTGGCAATAAAGTATCTGGCTTACAAGAAAACCTTGCACCTACAACTAAGCTAGCTTCTTCTAGAGGGGAAAAATTGCTATAAACCAACCTGCTAGTGCGCCAGCTTTAGCACCCGGACTGGAGTAGTGATCAATAGGGCTGTATCTCAGAGGTGCAGTAGTTTTAAGAAACTACTGTTTTTTTTTTGTCATAAACTCTATAGCAGCTGAAAAAGATATCCAGAGAATTAATTTTCCTTCCCTTTAATAGTTTATTTTAATCAACAATAGAAAATAAGAGTATGAATTAGAATGTAGTAACTGTTTATTAAATGTGAACCTGTGCAGTGTCTAATAAGCCTTACATCACATATAAGTTATGTATGATGTAACAATTCTGAGCTTCATTCTGCATCAAAAGTTTCAAATTCTACTTCACTCAAGTTTATTATTACGTAAATATACTTTCTCATTACGTACATTTTCCTTATTCATTGACCGGTATCGCAAATAATCCATTATCAAGAAACATCTTTGTAGTTATAACACTATTATAACTTTATTTTACATAAGTTTATTAGAATGATGGATCTTTATGTTGTTATCATACATATATTGTATGATACACTTGTATGATATACATAAAATATATTGTTACACTTATTTTATGTTGTTATCATACCATCTTATCATAAAGATCAAGTTATCTTGGTATTAAGAAAAAAGGTTTTCAAAAAAATATTTAATATATAACTTAAAAAAATGTTGGATGAAAAAAAAATTAAACAAACCCTGTAGTTCTCAAAGCTATTCGAAATTCACAAATCCAAATTAATTTGTTTTCAAATACTTTGATAACAGCTTTGAACACCTTTTACTATAATTTCTACTAGCTTGAACATTGTTTTTTGATATTTCTTTTTTCTTGTTTTGCATATCGCTTGGTAGAGGTACATATTGTTTAATTGTGATAGATATAGAATATTTTTCTAATTATAGCTTTAATGAAATAGTATTTGCGTGGAAAGACTCTAGAAGGTGGAGCAGCGGGTTTTAATCGTTTTCCATCTTACTGTTGCCGCAAAAAGAGAAAACAATGGGTATAAGAATCATTGAAAAGAGAAAACAAATATTATCACGGGAATAAACGTTAAATAATATATACAGTATCAGTATGATATAACATTATAAAGAACCAGAAGAAATATTATATAAACTAAAATTCTGGAAATTAAACTAAGGTTAGGTAGTTGTTCTTGAGCTCCAAGAAGCAAAATTTGGTCTTTTCCTGGTGCTCTCTTGGTTACTTATTTATTGTTACTTGGTAGGTTGAAACCTACATCTTGAACACTTTGAACCAATCTACACAGTAAAACAGTCATTTAAGGTTCGGATTGCAAAAATTGGTACAAACGACAAATTTAAATAAAGGATTTCCAAATAAATACGGAAATTAATATCTACGTATAATCCATAGTAGGCAATTACTAAATGGGTTGAAGGTCATTTTGTTGAGGGTCCGTTATCAAATAATTTAACGAAAGGAGATTCTTGATGTCAGCTTTTATTTTACACAGTTCATAACAACACATTCAAAGCTACACATTTAGTCAACGTATACAGAAACACATGGTTCATTACAGGTTGTGCAGTCCCCTCAGGCATGTTGTTAAATGTCCCACAACACTCTCCCTCATTTAACAACATCAAAAAAAACTGAAAAACAAACAATGATTTACATATCTACAAGTCCCAATCGGGAACACAAATCAGAATGTCGGGGCCTAGGCACGCTTCCACTGCGCGGTAGGATTCTCCAAAGATCTGGATGCAACCAAACCGTCATCAACATAGAGAGCCACCAACAGTTTATCAGACCCCTTTATTTGAATAAAAAAAAGGCAAGGGTCAGCTGAGCTTTGTTTGAAGCCCAAGTTCAACAGTCATATAGCCTTCTATAAGATAAAGAAAAATCCATTCTTCTTTGGGAGTTGCAATATTTCTTCAAGAAATCAACATCAGAGGGCTGAGTTCAACAGTCATATAGCCTTCTACAAGATAAAGAAAAATCCATTCTTCTTTGGGAGTTGCAATATTTCTTCAAGAAATCAACATCAGAGGGCTGAGTTCAACAGTCATATAGCCTTCTACAAGATAAAGAAAAATCCATTCTTCTTTGGGAGTTGCAATATTTCTTCAAGAAATCAACATCAGAGGGCTGAGTTCAACAGTCATATAGCCTTCTGTGTAATTCCAGCCAAACATCCCTAGAATTAGAAAAGCGCATCACCAACTTCAAAGTGTCCTCCGTCATGTTAGTAGTAATAATCAATAGAGCAATACTATCTAACTTGGTAAAAGTTTCATAATTTTTTTTCAAATGCCTTTACCACTGATGGACTTGCATCCTTTGAAGGATCTTCAGGTGCAACCACTCTCCCTTCCACAATACCCAGTGCACCAGGAGTACTTTTCAATAAAATTGTTACTTTATATTTCCAGGTAGACCAGTTTTTCTTTCCTTCAAGAAGGCCAATGTTTACTTTTGTTGCTTCCATTGTTCAAAAACACAAACAAAACAAATTGCAACACGAGTCCAAGTTCAAACACACAACTTTGCTCAATTAACAATATTTAACGGCCTGGGCCCATAACCTGTTGAGGGTCCGTTATCAAATAATTTAACGAAAGGAGATTCTTGATGTCAGCTTTTATTTTACACAGTTCATAACAACACATTCAAAGCTACACATTTAGTCAACGTATACAGAAACACATGGTTCATTACAGGTTGTGCAGTCCCCTCAGGCATGTTGTTAAATGTCCCACAACACATTTGACCTAGTAATTCATCTCATAAAAATCACAAGTAGATCATGTTTTATTTAAAAATAAATAAAATTATGTATAATGTAGTCACTCGTTCATACTGTAAATAAAGAACGCTTTTGTAAAAAAAAATCATGTATTTTTCTTTAAATATTTGCACCAAACGATCCTTATCTTTATATATATAAGAGTTATATATATATGAGTTGGGTTTTTGACTCTGACGAAGACCGCTTGTTACGGTTGAAAGATCTTAGTCTTGTTTTCACATTTCTTATTGTGGTTTGATCATTGATTGTTATTTCACGCGTTTATGTGAAATCTTGTTATATACCATATATGTATAATGATTTGAAATAGAGACAGCGTTCATATTACAAATATAACTTTTACTGCCATATATCGTTTTAAAAATACTTTATTTGAACTAAAATACTATACTATTTACAAATAATTTTATTTTGGTTTTATTAAACCGTATATAAATGAAAACATGAATTCTAAGTAGATTTCTGTTTCTAGCAGTCAATATTATGAAGTGGTGCTTTATGAATTCAAAATTTTCCACAACCTCAGATTTTAGGAAATAAAATAAAAATAGGGGGAAAGTGGGTTTTCACAATATTATCAATACAAGAGTTGAGAATGAAAGTGAGAAATGAGTTGAAAGAACAAAAAAAACCTAACTTGTTATCAAAGTTCTCAAACAAAAATAAGGAATAAAACCAAAAATTAACAAAGGAAATCACTATCAAGTGATGATAATAAAAATTGTATTATCAGTAAATAATACATGAATTAAAAAATAATAATAAAGAAAATTAAAACATTACCAAGTTAATATAAATTTAATTATTATAGATTTTTGTTTAATAATACATATAATTTATTTATATAATAGATGTGTGCGCTGGAAGAATATATTTATTATTCAATACCAGTAGTTATGATATATTAAAGTAAACTTAATTATATGTGATTTAATAAAAATACTGTGATATTTATATCTGAGATTCAAAATTATAATAATGTTATTTGAGGTCAAGTTAATAAATTGCAGTATTTGAGTTATTATTTATTATTACTATATATTTATTTAATATTTTGAACGAAGAATTTAATTTTTAATTCTCTAATTGCATTATATTCATTATCAATAGTGCATAAATGTTTCCCCACATTTTTATGTGATTGGTTGAGGCACTCCATGTACTGCTTCGTCCCTTGATTCTTCATTAACCCTTTTAAGGGTTTTATTGCACCCTAGAGTGTGATAACGTCCACTTTAGGAAACATTATGTTAGGATATGCATCTATCTTAAAAGTGTTACCCAAGTAATGTAACTCACTAACTGACCCAGTTAGTTTTTTCGTAATTCATTAATTTCCTACTGTTTATAATTTGCACTATACAGTTATTTAATCTTATTTTTAGTAAATTTTTTATTTTATTTATTTATATTTCTTCAGGTTATGATAGCAATCTTGCTATAAAAAAAAGTATTTATTATTGTAATAATGATAATTTACGGACATATAATTAATCCGATCATTTATATAATTAATTTTAAATCTGGATTTAGAATGACAATATTTAGATAAAAATTTTTCCATATTTTTAACAGAAGATTCTTCAAATCTTATTACTCAACAAACAAATATATCTAAATATGTTTGTCACTTTCTTCTTTGAAGATACTAATTTGTCGTCATGTAGCAGTAGTGTATATACCTTCGGTTTCAAAAGGGGAAGCCTCAATAATCTATTCGTGTCTTCCTCGAATTATTTAAATAGTGGCACTAGTACTCTCAAGTGACATGTTGAAAATATTCTGGGACGGGACACTGGCAGACAATTGTCTCGTGCGACATGTAAATATAATATTGAGGTTGGACAAAGTGAAAAATTAGATGTAACCGGGTTCAATAAGGAACTGCATTTCACATAGAAAATACTGTTACTATCAGGTAATAAGTCTTTTATACAACATGGAGAAAAA
The DNA here is from genome assembly GCA_026182355.1 of Hermatobates lingyangjiaoensis. NCBI lineage: Eukaryota > Metazoa > Arthropoda > Insecta > Hemiptera > Hermatobatidae > Hermatobates > Hermatobates lingyangjiaoensis. The sequence continues at coordinate 5,925,223 of JAPFBL010000012.1, read as the reverse complement.
CATTAAGGTTTTAAAAGTTATCTAATATCACAGGTTGAGCACTGACAGATAATGACTCGTTTATGGAACATACATAGAAGATTTTGGGTTTGATAACGTGAAAAATAAGGTGTATCAAGAGAGAGCTATGCACTTACTCTCTTACTCTATATGCAGACTGAATTAGAGGTTAGACAAGATGCAAACAAGGTGAATCAAGGAACAGTCAAACACTGCTTTTCGACGCAATATAATAAGAGAATTGGGGTTTGATAAATTGAGTATTATGATGTGTCAAGGGACACAGAGATTGATTTTACTCTCGAAGGCAGCAGGTTATCAAAATGTACTCGTTTGACAACATTGTAAAAAAGATTGATGAAGACACTTAGGTTAGGTACACTCAATGACAGTACAACAAGGAAACAAACACACATAGGACGAACATTGGACTTTTGTGATACCACACAAAAAAGATTAATTCTACATGGGGGAGATACAAATTTTGACTAACTCAAGCATAGTTAGAGTAGGGACCTTTATCGAGTACCTGATATCGTACAGGCTTGGGACCAACGGCTTAACGCCCTCTCCGAAGGACGATGTGTTCAGATTTATTCACCTCCTACGTGAATAAGTCGACGGCCAGAAAGGGTATTGAACCCAAGACGTACCAGTCCATTGGTAATCGCGTTGCCACTAACCTAACGTGACTCTCAGTCACGACATTTACTCTGAGTTGAATTTTGAAGGGAGATTTTCAGGTTAAAACAATTGGTAAAAAAATTCACTGTTTAACAGTCAGACTTGTCACAAGTCTTCAAATTATAGAGGAAATTTGGAATTCAGAAATTCTGAGTAATAATTATAAGCCAGAAGAATGAGGTTGTTCATTATGCCAATACAAAAAGTACAGCGAACTATATTAGTGACAATTTAACAGAAGAACTAAAATGGTATGATGAAGGAGTTTTTACTATTGTAATCAAATTGCTCTCTTACCGTGCTGAAATGTTGACTGAGGTCGTTTTATAGCGAAGCATTTTGTTAAATATCCCTATAAGTATATAATCAAACCTGTGTTGACCTTTATACGCACCAAGCCATATTTCAGGCCATATCGTTTTTAAATCAAGTCAGGTTGTCTTTTTACGATTTGCCCTTTAGCCGTCCCATGTTCACATGGCGACGCCTAAGGTGGACCACGCGGAGGCGGGCAACTCGATACTATTCGCGCAACAGTATATTTACATCGCGAAACGGTTACACTGGGTACGAATAATATTTCGGAGCAAAAGGAAGATATAATCAAAGCACAAAAAGAAATGAGAAAACAAGACTAAGATCTTTCAACCGTAACAAGCGGTCTTCATCAGAGTCAAAAACACAACTGATTGGCTATGACGAAGACCGCTTGTTACGGTTGAAAGATCTTAGTCTTGTTTTCCCATTTCTTATTGTGGTTTGATCATTAATTGTTATTTTACGTGTTTATGTGAAATCTTTTTATCTATAAGTATATATAATATTAAAAATAACACTAGAACATGTTATCTTATAATATTATTATAAAATAATTAATCTAATCATGTTTATATTTCTTTATAATATTTCATATTATAATGAATTAAACATTCATAATATTTAATAGTCATTTAAATGCATTGATGCTTAATTCATTCCGTTTAATTCATTAATGTGAATCTCTCTAGTTGTCTATATTGAAGAAAAGAACGGATGGCATTTGGTATAATTAGTGAAAATATGATGAAATATTGGCTAGGCTACACTGGTTTATGAAAGGTGATCCCTTTTGACGAGGGTTGACAGGAGGCTTCCTTGATCGGTTGAGCAGCGTAGCGAGAATGTGCTGAGTTGGGTTTGACACCCTCAATAACTTAAGTCTCAACATATCCCTGCAGTTCACAGGTGAGCCAGCTAATATATTAACACTTGTAAGACCCATGCACACCACCCAATCTAGTAATTTATATTATAATGGTTAAATAATAATCTTTAAATTCTCAATAGTTTAATATGAAGATAATTAGCAATAAATTAAAATAAATTATCGGTAAGTAAACTTTTTATATGTGTACTTTTAGACAAAGAACTGAAATAATCTATAAGAAGGTAAATTTACTGTATATATTAAACAAACATATAATTTAATATGTGCAGATGTATCAGTTTCTGAACTGAAAGTTTGGAGATATTGGATGAAGTCAATTGCTACTACCATTTGTTATTTGAGGGGCTGAAATATTGTTCTGTAATATTTATAATATTGAATAACTCATATTGAACATTGTAATTAAAATGAAGTTACTTGTCAATGCACAACATACATAACTGCAATGCACAATGTACAATGTACTAACTTAGATAAGTTAGTAGTAGTAGTTGTAGTAAGGTTACACACACATTTGACTCTGACGAAGACCACTTGTTATTGAAAGATCTTAGTCTTGTTTTCCCATTTCATATTTCATATTTCATTTCATCATTGATTGTTATTTTTCGTGTTTATGAGAAATCTTTATATATATATATATATATATAATGATTTCACATAAACACGTGAAATAACAATCAATGATCAAACCATAGTCTTGTTTTCCCATTTCTTATTGTGGTTTGATCATTTATATATATATATATATGCATATACATAAACAATAATAAATTATCAACCGTGCAACAGATATATAACTAAAAAAATAAATCGGTATTTGTTCTTTCTTTCACTTCGAATCAAACTCTCATTACCGAAGTTTCGATTTTATTCAAAATCTTTTCTGAAATTATATGTAGATGATTTCTTTCTAATAAATAAAAAAGGAGGTGAACATCACGTTTGAAATGCGTACAATTTATTTTATCGACGTTTAAAATTCTCTTGTGAAGAAGAAGAAGATTAGAGGTTTTTCTTTTTCTGATGACGTTGGATGCTGAAGTATAAATGTGAATTTATTTGTGTTTTTTCTTTGAAAAATAATTTATATAAACGTAATATTTAAATACTTATTTTCTCTAAATGGTTATATAATGTTGTGTAACTTACATATGTGAATTAATAAGTGGGCAATACACATAAATTTAATTATTTCTAAAAGTAAACTTTTTTTACTAAAATAAATATGAATTTAGCTCAATTCAGATTTTTTGAGTATTAGTTATATTATAAAATTTATTGATTACGAATAGAAATCAATAGACTTCTATAATTTATAAATTAAATAACAATGGTTTTCCCTGAAGTTTAGGGATATGAAATATGAAATATAATATGAAATTGTTATATGATATATAATATGAAATTGTTTAATGTAGACCATACCAAATTGTATTTATTATTCAAACAAAATAATAAACTGATACTCTAGGTGACAGGAAATTTAAAAAATCAGCATTGTTTTCCTTTCAGTTTCTTCCACTTGACAGAATGTCGATATTGCTCAATCAATAACAATCAGCCTCAGCTGCTCTTCAATACCTGGTAAAATGAACACCTATTATGATTAGAGTGTATTAGAATTGCAAATATGTCAGTGATATTGCACCTTGATTGATGAGCGGATTACTTGCTAATGATCGGTATTTCGTCCTTTTACTATTCAAATGACAATTCTCTCAAAATTGCTAATCATACTTAAACAGTTGTTTCTATACAATAACAACAGTCATAACTAGAATAGTAATAAAATTTTACTCAGGTTTTATAGGTAACTGAAGTATTGATTTTCGTAAGTAGAGTGTTCATTAAGTCATTTTAAAATTGACAAAATTGATCATGAAATTATTTAGAAAAATGTTTTATCCAGATTATCTATAATACTGTATCTATAATTCAGTATATATAAATTTGCATTGCGTTATTAAAGATGTTTTTAATAAATAAGTAGTTTATTTACCAACCTATACTATGCAAACTATACAACTGAAAAACTATAGGAATAACCAGGACTGAAATAAAAAAAAAATTACTAGAGATATATCGTTAGGTTAGTTAAGGCTGTAGTGGCAGTCTCACAAGAGAATACACACAAGCCGAACATTGGCTCTTTGTGATACCAATCAATGAATATTCGACATTGGGAGTTCTGGAATTTGTCTAATTGACGTGTATTTAGAGTAGGTACCTTTAACAAATACCCGACATCGAATAGGCTCGGAATAAGTCTTGTTTTTCTTTCTCTTTCTTCTACTTGACAGAATGCCGATATTGCTCAATCAATAACAATCAGTTTCAGCAGCAGTTCAATACCTGGTGAAATGAACACCTATTTTAATTAGAGTGTATTAGAATTGCAAATATGTATTAGGTATTCATTCACCTAAGGCGTGAATGAATCGAAGACTAGAGTTGGGTATTGAACCCCGGACCTACTAGTCTAGACGCGAGTACGTTGCAACTGCGCTAACCTGGCACCCAGCATAATTATTTCAAAGAAAATGGGTTCCTCAGATTCAATTTTCTCATATTCATGTTTCATTATAAAATATTGAAAACTCAACAGATCTTCTAGTAAAGTACGAAATAAATATTTTGTTTCTTCGAGTAATTTTTTTTTTAATTTATCCTGTAATAAATTATAATTAAATGAATGGTGTTATGTATTAAGTATTTTGTTTTTTGAATTTAATAATATTATTATATTAATGAGGCTTAAAGATACCTTACAACGTGGGCAGAATGTTGGGGTTTTTCATTTACCTGCCTTGTGTTGAGACTTACTTATAGTCCAAGCACTGGCAACCTGTGCGACATCGTGGTGTGACCGGCCGGGTATGCTTATCCCTCCCTCACCTAGCGGTCACTTGTGATTTTTGTAACTTTCCTGTTCAAATAAGTGTGCTACATGTCATTCAGAAAATATTTCTGAGACACGTATATAACTCTTATATATTTCTTACTTATATATAAACAATTAGTGCTTTAAAATTAGTTTTAATCCAAGGCAATATACTCTAGTAATATTAGTGCGAAGATGTATTTGTTTGAATGCCCTCAATGATAAAGTATGTTTAATCAGGTAATGCAAATAAACCTAGCATATTAAAAGCCAAAGAGCCAATATTAAAAGGTTTCCCATTTTAATAAAAAAAATTGTTTTAAACAAGTATATCCTTCGATCATTTGGTCTGTTTGGCCAATGTTTGTTGGTTCTTTAAAACATTTTGAGAAAAATATTTCAATCATAACATTTTTAATTTGGTCTTTCAGTTTTAAATGTTGTTTAAATTCTACAGTCATTGCACAACATGCACACACACACACACACACACACACACACACACACACACACACACACACACACACACGCACGCACGCACGCACGCACGCACGCACGCACGCACGCACACACACATGCGTACACACACACGCACACACGCACGCAAGCACGCACGCACACACACACACACACACACACATACATATATATCTCTCTCTCTCTATCTCTCTCTCTCTCTCTCTCTCTCTCTCTCTCTCTCTCTCTCTCTCTCTCTCTCTCTCTCTCTCCGTGTATATATATATATATAAGTATAGGTTGACAGCAAATCTTCTTGGAGTCATATTTTGTTGAAATGTACCGCAGCTTCGGCATTTACGACTTTCAAACTAAGTAAACTGTATCTGATAACTTTTATTTACATTCATTTGTTTAATTCTAAATTGTTTAAACTGTTTTATTGATTTAAAAAAAATGTTAAATTTCCAAATTTTTAAAATGTAAGACTTCAAATTTCTAACCTGACGATGACTATTGCATAGCCGAAGTATATAATTGATACTGATACAAATTAACTAATTGAAAAAGATATAAAAAAAATGAAGTGTAATCAATAAATACCTTTATAAAAATATGTTTGTTAAGAAAGTGTTTTTCAATATATATGAAGAATTAGTGAAAATATAAGATCATCACAAGTAGTCGGAAGGTATAAGAAGTTCTTTTGGGTAAATATTTGGCAGAAGGTCATTTATTTCATCATTTTAAACTAATAAATGAGCCTGCTTCTTGCTGGCTGGAGGCAAACACTTCTTCCCACCGTTTTAAGCCATTTCATTAAAGCATCTATTACATTTTAGCTTCCATTTCAACAAAATTGTCAAGAGATCGATCTCAATTTCACTGTTTATAGTAACTAATGGAATATTTCTCGAAGTTTACAATTCATTTATATGTATGAACCTTCGTATCCGTTTATTAATTATTTCATTCATTATAACTTGAAGTTATAATTGTTTGTTGTTTGTGCTAGAACGTGTACTTGTGTGTTATACTTAACTTTAAACATATTTACTTGTACTAAATTATGATTTTACTAGTAAAATTATTTTTTAAGTATATAAAAAACTGATAATTATCAATTCAACAACATTGTTAACCGCCTAAATTAGTGTTTCTCCAAGTGGGCGTTACCGCCCCCCTGGGGGCGGTGCTTTGATATCGGGGGGTGGTAATGCAAAAAAGGGGATTCTATTTCCATAAATTGAAAATGTTCATGCAATAAAATTTTTAAATTTAAGTAAAAACACAACATGTAAACTTCTAGGAAACAGTTTCTTAAAATTATTTCTTTTGATAATTCATTTTTATGTTAAAAGTATATTCTAACCTAAGTTTCTTTTATTGTGTATTTTTTTGCATAAGTATGCTGTGAAACAATACATTTATTGGATTCTAAATAAATATCCAATTAGTAATTATTTTAATTTAATTTTAAAAATGTTACTCATTTGGTTATTTAATCTAGGAATCTGATTATTATTCAAGGGTGTTGAGTTATAGGTTTATATACCCAACGGGGCGGTCACTCGAATAAGTTTGGGAAACACTGGCTTAAATCATTGTTAAGAAATATGAATTTTACTTCTTAAAAATTTTATTAAATATTTTTTAACAAATTTAAAGTTTTTAATGATTATAACCCTATAATGCAGCTCTATGTATTTCACTTTAAAATTGGATGCTAAAAAATGGCTGAAGTTGAGTAATATGAATTAAAGAGCTATATGTTTCTGCATCTTACTATATGTGTATGTTTTATAATATTATAAATTGTTGATTAAATGAAACAATTTTGCAATTGTTCTCTGTTGAATATAGTATATCTAGTGTAATGTTAACCTGACGAATGTTTCTTAATTCCACATTCTAGATTCTACATTCAAGAATTCTAGATAAAAAACGGAGAGGAATCGGTGACATCCTGATTTGAAGAAAATCACAAATGAAGAATTTTAAACATGAAATATTAGCTCATTAAAAAAAAAAAAAATAGGTAGACGATGTTAAATTTCATGGAAGTTTCTTTTCTGTAAAAGCATAAAATTAAGTATTGATTTAGTTTGAAAAAGAAATCATATATTTAAGCAGAAATATGAAGGCTTTGGAAAAAAAAACCTGGACTATTCATTCAATTTAATGAGAGGTGATAGCTGTTTGAAAATACAGAAACCAAAAATTCAAAAACTTACTTTTGTAATTTTATTCTTTCAAGAAATAACAATCCACCAAAATAAGAAGTAATTTATCAAAAGAGACTTGACATGTCATTGGCTAGTTTATAAACGTCCTTTAAAGTGCACGAGTCAATATTTCTCATTTGTGATATATTGAAAAGTCTCTCCTCATTGCTGTTTTTTTCTTAACATTTTTTTTCTTAAGTTTACTTAAGTTTTTTTTTCATCAGAACAAAGTAATGTTTAATTAATTATTTTGATATAGATTTTTACGTGACAGATTTGTTCAAATCTGTCAAGAACAAATTTTTCACATATTTCTGTAGGCATATAGAGGGGACATTTTACCTCAGTGGTTAACGTACTCGCTTCTGAACTGATAGGTCTGGGGTTCTATTCCCACCTGGCTCTCGTTTTTTTCATGCGAGAGGTGAATAAATCTGAGCATGTCGTCCCTCGGAGAAGGACGTTAAACCGTCCTTTATTCGTTAAAGATGCCTACTCTAAATAAACTTGAGTTAGGCAAAATTTAGGACTCCCACTGCAGAATCAATTTTCATTGTGTGGTATCACATAGGGCCTATGCTTGGCCTACGTGTGTTTCCTTGTGGGAACTACCACTGCTATCTAATCTAACTTAACCTATGTAAGCATATTTTTATGCCATAATTTGACAAGGAGAGAGTCTTGAATAAGAATTGAAATATATTTATGGACACACACAAACAGACTTTCACAAGCACATACACACACACACACACGCACACACACATAGATGGGGGTTTACTAAAGATGAAAGAGATTGAAGAGGAAGAATAATGTATTGGAAAGAAAGTGTTGGGGATAATAGCAGGGCTGTGGAGTCAGACCTATTATGGCCGACTCCGACTCCTCTATTTTGTAACAGCCGACTCCGACTCCAGTACCGACTCCAGTTCATCTTTTTATTATTAAAAAACAGATGACAGGTGGCTAATAATAAGAATTAGTACTTTGTAGCTTTGGTGCAGCTCTAAACCAGACGGAGCATCCATAGGTCATAGCCGAACGAACAACCTCATTATAGACAAGGTGCTTGACTGAGTCGACCGCCAGGAATGAAAGACTGATAAACATCTTCTATTCAAGCAATTATATTATGTCTAAATACGACATTAAATAATGAAGAAGTTTGATTTTATATTTACTTATAACAAAGTAAACACTGAACAAGCAAGACCATATATTTTGTATTAAACTCTACATTTTGTGTTCTACCATCAAATGTCCAGTGTCCTTCTCCGGAGGAAACAATTCTACTTGGACTAATTAATCATGTTTTATCATTTTATCTCATTTTCATGTGCACAAGTAATAACTAGGTGAGGAGTCGGAGTTGGAGTCGGTTGATTTCTTCCGACTTCGACTCCTCCATGTCGAAAATATGCCCGACTCCAACTCCAACTCCACAGCCCTGGATATATTGATTGTGAAGAAGGTATCACTTATTATTTACGTATCACTTTCTGTGTAGTGATGGAAAGATAGACAAAGATCATTTTTTAATTTGTACTCCCTGACATCCACTAACACCAAACCTGGACCAACCGCACAACGACTCGCTAACCTATATTGGACTGCTAGGCGTCAATTGCAAAACCACCACGAACGGGTTTCTATAAAGTATCATCATATTCTTCTGATGTTGTTAGGGTCGAAATATCAAGTGAGTTTTGTTGTTGGTTCTCCGTGTTATTTTATTTAAATGTTTGACAAAGATTTATACCAAAGTTAATTAAAAATCAACATTGAAACAAAAATTTAATTTTATAGTGGACTAAATTAGGATTTTTGTTTGTCTTTTTTTTGAAACTCAATATGTTCGTCTTCCATCTTGATACCTTGTAAGGCTTGTTTCTTACTAAAACTTGCTGAAGCTCTAATGCAGAATTTTACTGCTGAAGTGTTTTTTTTAAGCTTTGTAATAGTGTTTATTATATACGAGATTAAATACTGTAGGCTGCAAAATAAAATCTATTAATTTGTAAAAAATTATAACCATATTGATATGTGTGAGAAGAATAACTGTAATATTCATTTCTTATTTTCGGTGAAATAATGAATAATTATTATTTTTTACATAATTAACAAATATAATACAATTATTGCTTTTTTTTTAATATAACTTGAAAATACGAAATGCTATTATTTGATTATCAATTTAGTAACTCTAGTCAATCAGAATTTTTAGCACCTTAATTACATTCTTTAATTCTTTCTGGTTGCTCAATACGTTTAAAAGGAAGTAAACTAGTTCAGCTATGACGTCACATCTTTATTCGTCAACAATTTAAATTAGATTTTAACTTTGAAATTATAATGAACGAAATGAAGAAACTTATTTCCCTAAGAAACAGCTTTCACTTTGATTAATATTAATATTTAAGTTCTTACATTATTTATGTTTAAGCTTTTTGGTTTTATTTTATTTTTTTATAAAATGTTTGAAAATGATGACTTCTGTTACTTTCTTTAATCAAATGATGTTATTTCCATTTACTGTTATTTTGTTTCATATATTATTATTTAATCATATTTCATGGATCTTAAAGCAGCTGTCTACCCGGCTTTGGGAAGTTTTGATTATCATTTTTGGGATTGGGTGTTAAGTTAGGTTAGTTTGCAGTGGCAGTCCCACAAGGGAACACACGTAGGCCAAGCATTGGCTCTTTGTGATACCACACAATGAAGATTGATTCTACAATGGGAGTCCTAAATTTTGTCTAACTCAAATGTATTTAGAGTAGGGATCTTTAACGAGTACTTGACATCGTACAGGCTTGAGACCGACGGTTTAACGTCCTTCTCCGAGGGACGACGTGCTCAGATTTATTCACCTGTCGCGTGAATAAATCGAGGGCCAGGTGAGGATCGAACTCCGGTCCTATCAGTTCAGAGGTGAGCACGTAACCACTGAGCTAGCCTGGCCCCCTGGGATTGGGTGTGTTCACTGTTATAAGTTTTGGGTGATATTGGATGATAGACATACTGCCCTAAGAGCCCTGTAGAGTAGTGCCCCAAGGCCATTCACCGCCAAGCAAGACCACGTTTAATGAACTGACTTTGCTGAATTTAGCTCATGGCTATACAGTAATCCTCCCTATAACATGTTAGATTGGTTCCACGTTATAGAAAAAACGCTTTGTACGAGGGATATGAACATATTCTAATTAAGTACGATAATACTATGCTTTAAAATATGTTGAAAGTTACATATGGCTATTAGCAGTATGTAATTTACTGTTGTGTAACTGTTTTTAAGAGAAAGCCAGAAGTGTATTAAAACGTAAGTTAGTAACCTTGAAGGGCTACCATTCTTTCGAAAAAAAAATTAATGGAATATGGCGCATTTTTCATAGATTTCTTTAGCATGCAACTACATTTACTCTGTCTTGGTTTAAAATTAGTTAAGCAGTACAGAATATCTAAGAGGTGGGGTAAAACGATTCACATAATCTCTAAGTAAAGCACTAGCAACAGTAGTTGAGGGGGGGGGGGGGTGTCAACAAACAGGTCAATACAGCACTGGTTTGCTTGTCCAAAAAATACTACACAGCCCCTTTAGTTCTGCATTGCAATCTGATTCTAAATATATAATTCTTTCTATTGATAAATTTGGTTAATATCAGGATTTTCGTTTTCTTCAAAAAACATTCACACTTATATGCGTAATAAAAATTATGTTCAAATATATTAGAATATCTCGATTGCTGATAGTTTGGACTTAAAATGTAGGTACTTGAAAGGTTGACGTAGTTCTATTCCAAGTTGTAAGGAAAATGGCATGAAAGGCATAAAGCAGGGTTACTCTAACAGCGGCAGTAAAAGAAAACCGGCAACATAAACCGAACCGTCGTAAACTATGGAGCCCTATTATACAAGCAAGAATGGATGACATCTCGGTTATTAGTCAAACAAATGTAAAAGCTAGGTCATGTGACATTTGTCGACTTAAAGCTTAAAATAATCCACACTATAATAAACTTTCATAACTTTATATAAGCTTACTATCTCTGTATAACATAATATTTTTAGACTAGAAGTTCACGTCAATGGAAAAAACACTCTTTTAGTCTCAAATAATTGACTGAAACTAAATAATACGACTTCTTTCCAGTAGAATAAAAAATTTGAGATAGAAAAGTTTTGATTTTAATTTTTCTGAGCTTTATATTTATAAGCACGAAAATATTCGCGGAGAAATTCGCAGAGAAGCCGGGATAAACAGAGGTCACTTATTTAAAAGCCACTTTTTAAAACAGAACACTGTATTTCTGAGTCACCATAAGAAAAGCTGATACGGCACCATGTTTCGTATTATTAAAGACGGATGAATACCATTTAAAAATTAATTCAATTCTTAGTGACCACAGTAAATTTCAAACTATCAGTAGTAATCCAGTAGAATAAATAAAGAAACGGGCTAACAAAATAATAAGATCAATTAATAGTCACAAAGCCAGTATTACCATTCCACGGCTCTCAGGTGAATACAGCCTTGGTTATTGTTATGGAAATGTCAAGTTACATAAACCAGGCAACCCATTGGACGAATAACAAGCCAAATACCTACACCTACTTATAACCTGGCCAAAAGACTTAACCAAATAGTAACACGAGTCGTACCCAAGGACTTTAGTCTTAATTCGTCTTCAAATTTTCTGGAGTCACTTAAAGGTTCGAGCACAACAGGCACCATAGCATCATTGGATGTTGAAGCCCTGTTCACAAACGTGCCAGTTGACAAAACGATACAGTTAATTCTAGAGGAGATCTACCCTATTAAAGGCGAACAAAAATTAGACATTCCAAAAGTAATTTTGAAATCCGTGACACTGAACTGATCATTCAGTTCTGTTTACTGTTCATTCGGACCACAGTTGTTGTTAAAATCCACATACTATTTTTCTTTGTAAAATAATTTTTAATGTAATACTTAGTTTTTCTGCTTCAAAATTTATACTTCTGCCTATGAAAAAGGTTTTAAATAAAGACCGAAACGATGGAAATGAGAGATTAATTTGAACCTGAAGAACTGACCGAGTCCCGATAAACTATAGTTTTGTTTATAAATATATATATATATCAATCAACGTGTTTATGTGAAATAACAATAATGATCAAACCACAATATGAAATGGGAAAACAAGACTAAGATCTTTCAACTGTAAAAAAGCGGTCTTAGTCAGAGTCAAAAATCCAACTCAGACACAATGTTATGTCTATATCTATCATTGTGTTGCTTTTGGTGTAATTTATTATAAATATATCTTACAAAATTATCAGGTTTTGAGAGTCACTCTGTAGTTGAAGAACTTCTGCTCGTTTGACAAACATCGTGCGTATTGGAGGATTTTCACGTACTTGTGTTCATATATATTAATGTATGGGCATTGCTAAAAATGTAAGCCTACTTTGCTGATATTAGTTTCTGAACAAGTAAATTTGAGACTGACTCCAACCGTCGCTTTGCAAGTGCGTTCGCTATCCATATCTGTTCTCTCCTGATGACGCTTAAACCAAAAGTTAGGGAGGGTAAATATCTTTTCCATTTACTGTGTACGTATAGTTTACTCTGAAATGTTTGTTGTCCATTGTGGATAGTTTTGATAATATATATATATATATATATATATATATATAAACAGATTTCAAATAAACACGTGAAACAACAATCAATGATCAAACCACAATATGAAAATGGGAAAACAAGACTAAGATCTTTCAACCGTAACAAGCAGTCTTCGTCAGAGTCAAAAACCCAACTGATCATTGATATGTATCATTAATATGCACATTTTAATTCCATCTGTCTCCAAGAAGACCTGCTGCCCACTTATACTAATATATATATATATAGTTAACACATGAAAGAGAAAAAACAAATAAAGATACACACAAAAGACTCACAACGATATTTCGACAGTCGTCGTCATCGGGTAGAAGTAGTCCCTTTGAGTAGCTGAAGCTAACTGTAATATATATATATATATATATATTTCGCAGTAAATACGTATATTAACGAATATTAAAACCTATTAAAGCACTGCCAATAGCTATCGCCAAGGGACCCTGCATTTCTTATGTGTTAAGTGTGTTTACGTGTAAACCTGTAGAGTGGGGTGCTAAACGAGGTTTGTATCTGTTTCTGTATATAGTATATAGTTATATACATTGATCTTCAGGTTCTGTTCTCAGACTCAGTTAATCTATTTTTTAAGAGATTTCTATGAGATTTTTTTTCTTTTTCCTGGATTGTCAGGTATTTACTTGCATTTTAATGTATAAGAAGAAACAAACAGCTCCTCCAATCTGATTAAGTGTTTTCTCAAAACGAGTTTCATATTTTTCAGTTGTGTTGTATATAACATCAGGTCACCTCAGATTTTTAAAAAGTATTAAATACTAAATAATATTCCAGGCCAAAGAATTTTAAAGAAAAATGACTCTAAAAACAATCTGTAAACCCCTAGTTGGTCCCCGATTTCATAGTTTAAAACTTTAGTTTGTCATATTTTTCTCTACGACTCCATCTAAACTCTAAAAAATTTAAAAAAATACTGTGTTCTGTATAGTTATATTTCCCTATTTGATTGCATTTGGATAATCCACTGTCCTTGATGAAGGTCTAGTTATAGAAAATTCTTTATTAATTTTTTGTTATGATTTAATGGTATTTCATTCATTTGCACTTCTTTACTTTGAAATAATTTAAAGTTTTAAGTTAATTAATTTTAATTGTAAAAATTATTCTTTCTGATTTTTACATTCATATAACCGTATATTCTTACATAGCCTTTCATATATTAATATAAATATTTTCGTTTTCATTTGATAATTTATTTCTATGAAATTACTGAGTCGCTATAAATTTAGCTCAAATACTCTATAATGTATAAATTAAAACACAGGTATACCAGTATCTCTTAAACAGAAGAGATATTTCTAGTACACTATTATTATTATTTTTTGGCTAATGAGTTATATATATTGAAACTATAGTTTGAATTAAGTATATCGTGAATTAATTAAACTATAGTTTAATTAATTATAGTTTAAACAAAACATTGAATTAAGGCGCTATCAATGTGTTAGGTTAGGTTAGATTGCAGTGGCAGTCCCCCACAAAGGAATCATAACCAAACATTGACCCTTTCTGATACCACACAATGAAAACTGATTACAGATTGGGAGTCCTAAGTTTTGACTAAGTCAAGTGTACTGAGATAAGGAATCTTTAGCGAGTACCGAACATCGTACAGGCACAAGTACCGATGGCTTAACGTCCTCTCGTAAGGACGACGTGCACATATTTATTCATATCCCATGTTAATAAATCCAGGGCCACAGTGGGCATTTGAAGCCTGCAAAAAAACCAGGTTCAAAAAAAAGCATGTTGACCACTGAGCTGAACTGCCCCCCCCCCCCCCTTATCGATGAATTAGTAATTTTAATGCATTAACATCAACAAAAAATGTGTTACCTACTACGGTATACAAACTGCATTCTCTGCATATATTCTTCTTTGCTTAAAGTCAAGTAATTATTTTAACATATGAAATCGTGTATTTATTTGGAATTTTTATTTGCATTTAATGCAGTTATTTATAATAAAAAATATTTAATTAATTCATTATATTAAGCTGTTCACTAATTAACTAAGTAAAATATAAAGTTACAGAAAGATACATAAAGACCTTAGAGAGGAGGAATAAACTTCGTTTATCATAGTAATAATACATGTTGTTGACTTATCCATGTTGCAGGCAAGTTATCCAACTTAAAGCTTTTACCCATGTATTATTTATGCCCCAAGTTTGCTTCAGTTTAACATTTTGGCCTTTTATACTATTTAACGTATTTTTTATATTACTGATCTATGCTTGGTCAATTAAAATATCGTTTATTAAATTTTTTCTATTTAAAAGTATTTTATACTGATATGTAAAATTTTGCAGCAATCCTTACTGTAAGCATATATCATTAGAAATATATGTTTTTAATAGGGCCAATCTACTGGTCGATGTAGTAGCTGGTCAAACAATCTTAATCCTCCTAACTGACTCTAATTTGCCTATATAAAAGGAGATATCAAAGAAACATTTGCAAAATCATTCTCGTTCCGAAGATGGTTCTAGGAAGAAGTTGAAATATGTTAATACTGGAAAGTATGTATTTAGTTTAGATGCGATTACAGAATGTTGTTCAGTAGGATGGAGAAACTTTAAAAGAAGCAAGTGTCTGCAAATTATGGATCCTTTTTTAAATATATATACATATTTATAAAGGTTAGTAGCAGTTCTTCATTCAAACATATATTGTTAAATTCTGAGGTAAAATGGATAAACCAACAAAAGTCTCCAGACAAATGAAGTTTTATTCAACCCGTTTCGAACACTTTTTATTCATCATCAGGAAGACACTATAATACAAATTATATTTAATCAGTTACAAAATTAGAGTGAAATAATAAAATTCAATTAAGAGAATTCAAGACATACCCAAGGATATGTACTGACGGGTTGGTCCAGTGAAAACAACTAGTAGGAAACAGATCCGCTGCAAAAGAGTGGGGATAAGCATTTAGGAGATAAGGTGACAAAGGCGTCGGGTATGCTTGAAAACCGTTAAATGAAATACAGAAAGCCAGAACCACTAATTTAGAGGAAAGAAACCTGTTTTTTTTTTAATTTATTCTTTGTGATTCTAGGAACAGTTTAAGAAATTTTGGACACCCTGGAATATGATAATTAAGACATAGAGAGGCAGAAGGGTTATTAATGAAGGCTTTGTTTATTTCAAAAGCTCCCAAATTACAAATTTATTTAAACTTTCTATTCGCATGTAGGAGGGTAAGGTTCAAGTTTGGATCAAAGCTGTGATTTTGTGTGACAAGGTGTTTCGCAAAATGTGAAAAAAATTCTTTATTATTCTTATTGCCATTTTTCCTTTGCAAATATTCATTAAAATGTTCACGGGTGTAGATATTGTTAAATTAGCTTCCAATTTTGGTAATCATTTTTTCGTATCTTCGATAAAACTGTATATCTTATCACCTATATTACACGTCGACATATATGTTTTGAATATACTACATTTATCTTCTGGACAATAATGTTATTGTTATGTTATATAAATGATAAGTTATAAAGGTTTATCGAAGAGACGAAAAAATAATTTAAAAAATTGGAGAAATTATGAACAAAACAGATAAAAGCTAAATATGAGCGTTATTTAACAATATACATATCAACGGCTAAATCAGAGTAAAAAATCAGAAAGTGACTAAGTTCTTCCAATTAAAACAAATGGTCTTCGTCAGAGTACAATTGATGCTGAAATTTATGTATATTTCACATATTTACTTAAAATTTATTATGATTTATAATTGTGTTTTCTTTTAATTTATTAAATGTGGAGTAATTTATAGATTTGGGGTGATAAACTTTGAAACGTGCAGATTATTTCCTTTGATAAAGAATAAAAAAATTAAAAAATAAGTAATGGGGTATTATTTTACTATATGTAGAGCAAAAGAATTTCAGAATATAGGAAATGGTTGTTCTATTGTACAATTCCTTAATGTTTCAAGCTAATCAAGGGAAGTGTTATTTCTCTTATAAACTTAATGATTCATGACGGAGAAATATCCTGTATTTCTTGAGGTGTGAAATGGATTTTCTCGAACTTTCTGAGCCTCTTACAGACTATCGCTTTAAGCCACTAAGTGTGCAGAAGTTTGGCCTCTTTCAGACAAAGTCTGCATTCTTCGTCTTTAAGACTTATTATATGTAGATCATACTAGAGAAATCAGTCTCTAGTTGTAAATTATGTATCATCTTTAAACATTTCCATGTAAGATTTACAAATATTTTCCAGAATTTTTTTAGTTCTTGTTTAAGAAATTTTGCATCACATTTCTTAAATGTTATAAATCTGAAGAATAAATTTCTAATGTTTAATACGACATAAATGTCTTTTTACTTTACTATAAGTAAAGTATAGTGATCGTAAAAAAATTCGATCTCGAGATTTGACGGAATTACATGTTTTGAGGTCCCAGAAGTCGTTTTATGAGGTTTTTACGATGATGTCTGTGTGTGTGTGGGTGGGTGGGTGGGTGGGTGAGTGTGTTAGCATTGCTTGTTACCACGCTACGGTCCAGAATCTTTCATGGATCAAGTTGATATTTTACACAAAAATGGGCCCCATAAAGACGAAGATCCCTATTGTTTGCGAAGAATTATGAATGATGGGAAAGTCACTTTTTTTTGCCAAAAACCGTTTTTTTTAAAACATTTATTTCTCCCAGACTGATAACCCTACAGTTTTGAAATTTTGACATTGTCTTTGAGGTTACAAATGGAACAAACGAAAAATATATTCAGAATTTTAAAACAACGGGAAATATTTTTTTTTCAATAAAATGTACAAATTTTGACTTATAATTCAATCTCAAACCTTGTGAGAGCGATACAAGCCATACTGTTTGACGGACAAGAATGAAACTATGCCTATAAATAGAACATTATGTGTAGAATGAGTTGAGATATTTTTTTTCAAAATTACATTCGCTAAAGGGGCGTTACAGTACGATTTCT
Source organism: Hermatobates lingyangjiaoensis (assembly GCA_026182355.1). Classification (NCBI taxonomy): domain Eukaryota; kingdom Metazoa; phylum Arthropoda; class Insecta; order Hemiptera; family Hermatobatidae; genus Hermatobates; species Hermatobates lingyangjiaoensis. Next base: position 5,907,133 of record JAPFBL010000012.1, on the reverse strand, counting down.
GTTTTCAGAAAATGTTTTTTTGACGCTAAACGGCTCATTAGAAAATAATCAAAATTTGACCAAAAATGGAACAAAAAATTAGCAATTCATAAAAAAAAATCATGAGGTTTCAATTATGGGAAAGAGCAATAACGCTATAAAAACTGTTTGTTTATCTTAGACTAAGAGATCACCTGCTATACTTGTCGAATTTTTTATATTTTTTTTCATTGTTTACATTGACTTAGAAATTTTTTGAGCGATTCCACTGAGATAAAATTGATATTTATAAAGGAACAATTTAAATTGTTTATTGACTTATAAGAGATGTAAGAGGAATAATATTGTTACAAGTAAAAAAATCACCGCCAATAAACATAAATAAATTACCTTTGTCTTCCATGGCATGTGGATTTGTCTCATAAAATGCTTTACTATATTGTACTCTTGAGCAAAACTTAATATCAGTTACAATTACATTATAATTGTGAATGTAGTACGTTTCCATGATATTGAAATGTAATGAATGGACTCTTTCCTCAAGAAAGATGACTTATGTTTGTTGAGAAATATCCAGTTTTTTTGACAATTCTAGTCTAATAGTTCATATTTATTATTTTCAAAAATTAGAAGCTCCAACTATAAAAGATTTAAATTATATTGAATAACTGGCTTTGACTTCGATTTGAGTATGTAAACTGGCTAATTACTAATATATTTTTTCTCAATATACATTCATAGCAAACATACCCTTATTAATTCATAGCAAAAAAGGGTATTTTCCTGTTTAAAATTTGAAAATTTTACTTTAATATTCAATGTAGAAGGATGTCAAATAAACGATGTAAGAAATCCACTGGCTATTTGAACAGAGGCCATGTTCTCTTGTAGGAGAATATTTCGTATCAAGAAATATTCACTTTGTTTTTCAAAAATATTATTACTGCTGTAGTTATACTAATGAAATTATTTGCATCAGCTGTGTGATGTACCAAAATAAGCTTATATATTGATATGTCTTTCAATCACTATCTGTACTCTTTCAGGAATGAAAGACTAATAATCATATTCCATTTAGATGTTTACATTATGCTTAATTGAGACGTTATATATTATATACTCAAGAAATTTGATATTAAGTTACTTATAGTAAAGTTGAGTGAAGGCCACTCCAGATTTTTTAATTAATGTAAGTTGTAAACTGTTGCAAGCAGTACACAATTCAATGTTTATATATTAAAAGATAATTGTGAAATATTTTAAGCACATAAAATAAGAACATGCATTCTAATTTGACTATGATATTTATTTTTTGATTCTGTTGAACGATGATTGAAATGTCATGTCGAGTGATATTTGAAATGATTTTGATTTTACATCAAGACAGCTGCAAAACATATGTAATTTTATCACGAAATTTAAAATAGTATATTGATAAAATTTTTAAACAAATTAACGAATCTTAATGTGCATCGCATAGTTAAGTTTTTTTTATTTTTAAAATAAAATATTAATCACAACCTCTAAATTTTATACCAAATAAAATTAATTGGTTTAATACCAATTTAATAAATTTGTATTAAATTTACTATTTAGTAAATTTTAAACCAATTTCTTATACCATCAAATCAAATATTTTTTGATTCAACTAACAGTGAATCAAAGGCAATAGAAATAGGTCGTGCATGGAAATTTTATCTAACTTTCTAAAAACTATTTATAAATACAGGTCTCCCATCTTTTTCAAAACAGTTAGAGAAGAATAAGGATCGTATTCTTGAATAAAATATTGCTTTATAACTCATTTAATATATTTCAAGGCTCTTTTTTTTTCAATCTCGAATATCCGTTGAGTGCTAAAATCAAAGATTTTTTACTCGAGTTTATTTCAACCTCCTTCAACATTAGGTTCCTCAGATCTTTATAACTCAAGTGGTTGTTTATTACCTTAGTTAAATTTTCTCAAATGTATTTTATTAAGTACCTGCTATAAAAGTTTTTTTTTTTTTTTTTGCTAAACAGCACTCAAATCAATTTACATAAAGTCAAGCCCTTCCTTACAATTTAAAACACTTGCTTTTTTTTCTAACTGGGTAAAGATTTTTTTCATGAGATTGTCTCTAGTTTAGTAAATTAAATCGAAATCTTGCTTAATATCAATAAATTCTACAAATGATACCTAATAATTTCTAAATAGCTACAACAGCGATTTGGTTTTTCGTTGAACGATGTTTTACATCTTCTTGGGAGAGCCACATTATACTATAGAATTCAATTGAATGGTTTATAGTTATAATAATTTTGTGTGTTGACTAAATTTGTTAACTTTCTTGTAACATTTTTTTTTAAATCCAGCACTATTACAATAAGAAATTATTAACAAAAAATAAAGAGTGATTTTAGGGAAGAATATTTCAGTAAAGATTATCTTTGAAAAAGAGATTATAATAAAAATTAATCAATTGTTAGTAACAAATTTGCTCACTACCAGTTGCTCTATTTTTGTTGTTTCCTCTAATATACTATAATTATTTGTCTTTACTTTGTTATTTGTTCTTTTAGTATTGCTGTCATTGACTTAATTCTTTCATCATGACGCGAATTAATATAAATTATACTCCTCTTTGTTTGCAGGCTGTTTAAGAAGGTATTGACAATATTGAGGTTTGCAGATTATGGAGTAATTTTACTGAAATTTGTTTGAAGTGTTTTAGTTGACAAAACAAATGAATTCCTTTGCTTGTAATTGTAAGGTAAAACAGTCTTTTGATGAATTTTAATGATTCCGTCCTATCTTGTTTTAAATCTCTTTGAGCAACTGAAATTAATAAAAATTCTGTCAAATCTTTTCATTAATATAGAATAAAAAAGAGGCTTAAATTCAATATTCACTGACTTATTCGAGATAAACATTAAACTTTTATATCTGAATTAATTCAGACAACTCTCCTGTTTGAATTCATTTAAATCATTTTAATTATGAAGGTGTGATTTTTTTTTTTTCAGTTTATTCTACAGGTTATCATTGCTTGATAAAGTAATATTTTTCATAAAAATTTAATGAAGATTTTATTTAAAATATGGATGATAGGTTATATTATTAATAGCATTATATTATTTTTTTTTTGAAAATATGTTTTTTTTTTCGTCGTAGGATGTGGAAAAATCTGTTCATCAGATCAGATCAGATTAATGAAAATATGTTAAATTATTTGTGTTTCTAATAAATGAGTAACTGATTTTGAAAACATTTAGATCTTTTTAAAACTTTTAGAATCCAAGACCCTGTTTCAGAATTGTGTATATTTTCTCTTTTGTATGGTGTAACAAATAGAAAAGACATGATTTCTCCACGTGGAAGTTAAGTCACAAATAGAGGTAAAGCTATCAATAAAATCATTAAGATTTCAGCTATTCCCTGAAGATGCCTACTCTATATAAACTTCATTACGATACAGTTTAGGACTACTGATAAAGAATATTGTTAATAATCTTAACATTTAATAAGCTTGAATGACCTTAAAACTACTTGCAGCTGCGTAAAATATATATGTATAGAATCTTGTTGTCTTATTTATAATTTGTTGTGCCTCACTTGTATAAAGCATCTTATGAAAAGGTACTTTAAAATCATATACATTTGTAGAATTCACCTTCGGTGTAGAATTGATACTAATTCATACAAGTTTTATGCAACATTTATATATATATATATATATATATATATATATATATATATATACTATATATATCTATACTATACTATATATCTATATATATACTATATCTATATAGTCACATACTAGTTGTGACTGTTGTGACAATAGTAAAATTAGTGGAATTGCAAGATTTAAAGACAATGGAACCATTGGAAATGTTCTATTCAATTTAGATGTTTGTACAAGAAGATTATTCAGATCCCTTGAGAAATACACAAGGAAACTAATCAACCGTAAATATGGCGTATTATTTAATCAAACCTGTATAAATGAAGGACTGCTTCCTAAATATATGATATATATATTATATATATATATATATATATATATATATATATATATATATATATATATATATATATATATTATGTACTTTGGCAGCAGTCGTTCGGATATACATGCCTTGTTAAACACGACAGAGTAATTCCTGTCAATAAGTTTCTTCTGGAGAACTTCGATTTGCCGAAAAATAGTCTTTTCGTTGTTAGAACAACGGTTGAGGAGGTCTGCAATTGTAGTAGTCAACGCGTTTCGATCACTTTCCGTGGTCATCTTCAGGACATCAATGGTGGTGGGGTGGGTGGGATGAGGGTCTTATACGTTGTGGGGGGTGTAATAGTCGAGCCAATGGGATGATAGTATTGAATATTGTGGTTTTATTGGCCCTGGTTGTTCTAACAACGAAAAGACTATTTTTCGGCAAATCGAAGTTCTCCAGAAGAAACTTATTGACAGGAATTACTCTGTCGTGTTTAACAAGGCATGTATATATATATATATATATATATATATATATATATGATCAAACCACAATAAGAAATGGGAAAACAAGACTAAGATCTTTCAACCGTAACAAGCGGTCTTCGTCAGAGTCAAAAGCCCAACTGACGAAGGTACGAAGATCAAACTTGACTCTGACGAAGACCGCTTGTTACGGTTGAAAGATCTTAGTCTTGTTTTCCCATTTCTTATTGTGGTTTGATCATTGATTGTTGTTTCACGTGTTTATGTGAAATCTTTTTATATATATATATATGTATGAATAAAACTTATTAAATGTTGGTTTTATATAATGAAATTTAATCGGGCTTAGAGTAGTGTACTTATTAGTTCGGTATAGATTATTCGGTATTTGGACTTTTCAATAATAGAAATAATATTGTACACCTTAATCAATCTAGAGAGGTGATAAATACAGAAACATAATTCTAGATTATTACAAATAATCTACATTGTCAGAAATGTCTGGGGTGGTTTAATGTACTCTTCTATTAGATCTGAAGGCATTGAACTTCCATTATGACTCTAAATGGAAACGTTCTGCACATTATCTCATTCAGATAGTATGTCACACCTAGGTGAGTAAATAATTCTACTCTAGCAGAAATAATGGTTTACAATATGGAATCAAGTGGGTGGTATAACTTGTCTGTAACTAAAATTGGTGCCAGTTATTAAAGATCCACAATGTCTAACGCTTGAGAGGCACTGAAGTCAAAATATGAAACATATCAGAAAGAAACTCTCCTACTGTGCTTCTTCAACAGTTTGCGAGGATAGGAGATGAAAGAGGAAGTAGAATACCTTTTTCTTATAATCATTATTGAGGGTATTTTCTCTATATATTACACTGATTGCAGTATGAGTGAGTCACTTCCCTATGATTATAAAAATCGTATTCTATATCAAGATGGAGACAAAGTATTTTGTGCCTGTAGTGATTTAGCAGTTATACTATTTTTTTCTATTTTTCTGCTCTAATTCCCAGAACTAAACTGGAGGTTTTTTTTTCTGCTATTGTAATGTTCCTTCAAATTATATATTTCTTTTCTAGAAGAATTAGCAGATATGGATACCGAAAAAATCATGAATCTTGGCACACTTGCTGTAATATAACTTGTTATATTTTTTATAATATATAGTACGACTTCATCGTAACAAAAATAGTGTTTTCTAAAAAATATAACAATGTGAAAAAAATAAATCAGTGATTTTTCTTAATTGATTTTTATATAATCGATAATTTTTAGTTCTACAATTCTAGAATATTAAACATGGATTATAATATAAGTATCGAACGTGAAGTAAAAACAGGATTAAATTTATCAGAAATAAATTTTAGGAAGCTATTTCTAGTTCACAGTCGACACTTTATAATATTTCTTTGGGATAATATGCTTAATATGAGAATATACCTAAGAAGAATATGAGAAGGTGAAGGGAAATTGTTTTAAATAAAGCAATTGTGATGCATAGTTCACAAATTCAAGATAGAGTTCATAAGTCTTATTTTTAAATCATTATAGTCTTTATAGAGTTCAATATTCTTTTTTAAAAAATTAACTGCTGATGAAATTTTAAATTATAAGTGACTATTGCTAGTTGATTATTTTTATCAATAAGTAGTTTTGTTTTCCCCTCTTTACTTTTAGCAATTCTGTCTTTTTATTTAGTAATTAAAATACAAGACATAATGAATTGGGAAGGTAGAACTTAGAATTAATAAGACTATTTTACTTTGGAACTGATTAACTGTTGTAAGAAATAAAAATATACGAGAATAAGTACTGTTAAATAAATTCCAATGTGAGAAGTTATAAATAGAAAGAAACTATTTCGTAGCACTTTTATCATTAGAATGATGAAGCTTATATATTGCAACAATTATTTATTTAAGTGTAAAAGTAGTGAAAAAAACAGCTAAAAGGAAATTTATAAATTGTCAATATGGTAATGTGTAGGGTTACATGGAAAAAGGATTGCCATTTACTAAACTAACGTGCTTGCTGGAAAATCTCTTGGGCACAATCTTATCAAGATTTACGATCTAATAAGGATTTAATTAATGGTTTTGGCAACTCCCTAGAGATTAACTTAATCATTTTACTATCGTATTCTACTCTCTTTTCTCTCTGTTTGACAATTTTGTACCACTTTCATCAGTTTCATGAATTCTAACAACAACATTTGCAGAAAAAAAATTATAAATAATATAATATAGGTAATAATATAGCGTAAATAAATTAAAAATGATTTATGTGTTGCCTAATAAACAGTCCGCCCTTAAAGTGGAATATGCTTAAAATATAGGGTATCTACAAATCATTTTTGCAATATAAGGAACTAGTGGGATGCCAAATCTATATAAATAAAATAAAGGTTTTGTATGTACGTTGCATAGAACTGACTCATTTGAAGTTGTCCATAGTTTTATTCATTAGAGAAACCGAATCTACCCTTAGAAAATTTCTGTCTGTCGGTTTGCCCACAAAATTTCGTCACAAGTAAACTCAGCCAACGTAATACATAAGAAGCTAGAAATTTTACAGTAGATTTGGGTACGTTTAACTTAAAATATAGGTTTTGAATTGATTGAAAATTCAACGTAGAAGCAAAGTTATGGACTTTTAAGCATAAAACTTTGTCACAAGTAAACTCAACAACCATAAAGCATAGAAAGCTGAAACTTTGACACCAGATTTGTGTATGCTTAACTTACAATCTAAGTTTTAAATAGATTGAAAATTTTACGTTAAAGTGAAGTTATGGCTTTTAAGCTATCTTTGGATAACTTCACAAACATGTTTATTTTGAAAATAAACAGGCATAGCAAGTAGGTATTGTTAGTTAATTTCAATTTTATTTGTATTTAAACTACCAGTAAGGGATCATTGACAAGGTGTTTTCCAGAGTTCAAGATCTGACATGTATTCAGAATTACTGGCTTTGTAAACGAGCAATTCTCATCCCTACAAATGTCCAGGCAGGAAAACCAGTAAAGTTCGTGAACTATATCAAGCTGAAAAAAAAACTTACAAATGAGTAAACTGAGTGCTTAGTGACGAGGAAGCAGTTAATTATCCTACTGAATTTCTTGACTCCGTAAATGATCCTTGACTGCCTGCTTAAAGTAGCGCACCAACCATGCTGTTACGAAACTTGTGTGCCCCAAATATTTGCAACCAGGGGCGACTTCGAATTCGTGCTTTGCCCGGATACGTCATGGAAGCTGAAATCATGACTGGGTGTAGTACTGGGGAGTCAGAGATTATATCACACATACTATTCATATCTAGCAACTGTCCCTTTCAAATCAAACGGTTGCGATTTCCTATAAGTCAAATGTCTTTTTAAGTTTTTATTTAGTAAATCAAGTCAATGTGAAGAATTTTCTGTACAATTGTTTTGAAAACAACTTGACACCTGCATAAAAAATGAAAATAATTGGAATTCTAGTAATTCAAACCAAAAATGCTTACGGTTCATCATTATCAATTGTTTATTGTTAAATGTGTTCTTACATGACCATGAAGGAAATAGTTTCTAAGATATTTTATGCCCACAATGTCCACACAAAATAGTTTGTTCTAGTTATTAATTTTGCATTAATTACTATGAATTGGTTAGTAATTTTGAATAGAAAGTGCATTTATTTTGGATTATTGGAAAGAGGTATTTGCTACTACCTATAATTTATTAGATTCAAAGTTTTTTTAAATTAAAATAGTATTAAATAGCTAATTATTAATAGAAATAACTCATTATATAAAATATCAATTAGAAAGAAATTAATCTCAAATATAATTTAAAATAACATGTACTATAACAATTTAAAATATAATGAAATAATTGTTTATTTTTTTTATCATCTCTTTTTACAAATATACAACTACGCATATTATGCGTAACAGGCATATGTAGTAATAGATTACACAATGACATCGATGCACATGAGCAAAGAATGAAACCCACTGGTTCAACTTCTCGCTTTGTTTTTTTATTTTTTTTTAAAGTATATTATTGTGTTAGTAGATACCTGGGCCATTTTCTCTTGAGTCGTCTTGGTGGGTCCTGGGAAGGTGAGGAGGAAGCAAGGATTCGTACAAATGGATTTGGGTGAGAGGAAAGGTGGTTGTGAAATGACTTATAACGATCAGAGGCAAGGTTTTGGATGAATGGAATTTTTAGGTCTTTATGAAGGGTGTAGTTTTTGACGTAATACGGAGCATTTGTGATAGTGCGGAGGATTTTAAATTGCAATGATTGTATTCTATGAATATTGGATTGTTTTGCACAACCCCATAGTTCAAGTCCGTTAAGTCCAGGTCGGTCGCAGTAATGTTTTGTATAGTAGTACTTTGTTATGTAGCGTCAATCTCGAGTGTTTCCCTAGAAGTCTGTACAGTAGTAAGAATCGTCGTTTTAAGTCAAGTCTATGAGTCAAGGTATGAGGATTCCACGTTAGTCTTTTGTCAATAAAGAGCCCTAAGTACCTGACCACATCTCTTGTTGGAAGGAGAGCGCTATTCATAGAAACATTGGGACATGGTGCTTTTTTTTAACGTAAAAATTGTTTCAAATATTTGATTTTAGTTTGTGTTTACATCATTTCTCTTTGATAATAACTAAAACAAAGTTGATGATTAGATATAACTCTCTAATTAACTATAAAAACTCCATATTTTTCACTGTTATTCAAATACATTACTGATTTTTGTCGTCTTATTTAGTGATTTGATTTAATATATTTTATTGTGTGCTAGAGACTTACTTCTTAGTTTTAGTTTTTTTGAATTCTTGATTGGAAATGCCATGTCGTAAATTATAGGAAGGAACTAAGTTAATGTTAATGTTGATTGTTTTATTCATTCACACTCAATGAAAAATATCTTTCAAATGATCATCAGTTCTCTTAAACAAACATTTACATATTTATTGTAAATCGCGTTGGTACAGTACCTTCATTAAACGAATGAATTAATTAAATTACTTGTTATAAATTTACTGTTATTTTTGACAGTATATGTATTTACAAAACAAATTTTAGCACCCCAGATTTCATCATAAAATCATTTAAATCAGTCAAAGAATGCTGGACCTTTTCATGCAATTTGCTACTCTCATACAATTCGCTTGAATTCTATTACTGTCATCCCTCTCGCCTAAACAATGCTCTTAATACAATGGTATCCCAACAGGTTGTTATATTTATGCCAATTAGAAATACAGCTACGAAAATAAATTTATTTCTAATTTGGGTGAAATATTTTATTTATTTCAGTACTAATTATATGCATACAAATTTATAAAATAATACAATGTTTCGGTTTTTATTTAAAACCTTTTTCATAGGCCTATAAAATAGAGGAAATATAATAAATGATATATTAATCGAAATAAATTATCAATAGTTATATATTTGGGATAATAATTATGGGTTAGTTCGAGGATATAAGAAGAACAAATGGATTATATATTTATAAATTTATGTAAACAGTGTTATTGGTATATTCCATATTTATTCGTGATAATATTTAATATTTAAGGAAATTTCTGTTCCAGTATTTTTAATAATCCTGTTATTTATGTTTGTTATCTAATAAACTAAAGTAAATATATACCAATAGTTTATGATCATAAGAAAATTTCAAGAGTAAGATAGTGTGGTCATACAATGACTGAGGAAAGTAGATAATGAATACATCAATGTTCAAGAAAATGTTCCGGCAAAGAGATATCAATTTTTTTTTTTTTAGCCCAAAAAGAGATGAAATTTTCACCTAAAATGGTTCTTTTATAATGTGGCACTCTTAACGTTCCCTTTCATCACAGTCTGAAATAAAAGTCTCTAACCGAAAATGAATAAACCATGATCCTTGCTCGCCAGGGAATATTTTAAACAGCTACCACCTACTCACCTGGGTATTTAAATGATTCTTACTACTAAACAGATAAATGCTATTATTTTATCATAATTTAATTTGTTTTGATATAGTGAAATATTCCACGAATTCTGTTGTAGTTTTCTATTCAGGAAAAGTGTTTAGTTAATTTTTTTTGCAAACAAAGATTGCAAATGGAGTTATATGATTTCTTTTTAGGATTTCAGAAGCAGTTTCTGAAAATCATGAATGTGGTTTTAAATATTAACTCACTTTCACTAAGTAATAAGTTTTTTGACTATTTTCAAATCATTATTTCCAAGTATTTAACCACTATGTGGGGATATTCAGAAATAATAAGGATCTGGACGAGTGTATTCACAATTAGCTGAACACATACGCTCAAATCATGCTCTAGAGAAACATTATGTGTAGCTTACAAGGGAGGTTCTCGCACAAGGTATGACTATTATCCAGCGGGCAAAAATAATTAAACTTCAAATAAAATGGATAAAGGATGAGAACTCAATACCTGCTCTTTAACTGGCTTCCAAATTTAGTTTCTAGAGCTAATCCATAGCTTTCTACTATTCTAAAGTCATCGTCCGGCTGGGTCCTACATTTTTCAAAATTAAGAAATTTTAAAACTTTTAAAAAACAATTTAAACAATTTTGAAATAAACTAATGAATATAAATAAAAGTTAGCAGATCCAAACAAGTTACTAAATATAAAACAGTTTTTCATCTTGTCGTAGGCCAATCAATTAGCATCCCTATTGATCTTGTAACTGCTTTCAAAAATTTTCATGCTTGGTATTATACCCATATCGCATGTCTGGCTATTAATTGAGGGATTTAAATCTTTGATATATAAAAGGTTCTAATATATGGAGCCTGTGGACATCTCTTTCTTATCTTAGGTTTCACGTTCCGTCCACAAGCATTTCACGTGTCAAGGGGATATTATGTACTTCTTTGGAATGTTTTTTAGGGGCTCCTGTTGTGAGGTAAAGGGTGACGTCTCAGATAAACTTTCCCGACTCCTCACCCTTATACATGTATACATTCATATATGCATCCACTCTGTGTGGAGAGCACAGCGCTATGAAACAAACAACGTTGGACACAACGTTACCGATGAAACATTGACATTAGATATTATTGGCATCCAAACAACGTTAGATTTAAGGTAGTGATCCCATTTAATATGAAAAAAATGAAAAATGATATAATGTTCCAAAAACAATGAATGCTACTTTAATTACTATATAAAGTGTATCTCATTTAAGAAGCTAGCTTATTTAATTTATTTTTTCTCATAAAGTAATTTTTTAAAGATTTACTTATATTTTTTTAGTTTAATTTTTTTTACTAATGATACAGTATAAATAAATCACTTAAAGTTTTAACCTACATTAATTAAAACATATGTTGTAATATTTATTAGACTATAGTGTTTATATTTTAAAATGTTTTGTCTATTATACAAAGTAAAAAATATTAGCGTTCTAAAGCGGGAGGATTGCATTTCACTTATTGATCGTAGGTTTGTTTTTTATCCCGATGCTGTAATCTGGATAAGAGCCAACCAGTCAAATCGCAAGGAATGATGTATCAGCAACAAACTGAAGTCACTGTTGAAAAGAAACCATCAGGATTTCTGTATTAGATGATTCAAAAAAATATACTTTCAGGCTTATGTGTTTTCCTTCCTGTTTATTGAACTGCGCTGATTTTTTTTTTTATAACTTCATTTTATTTCGTCATTTATTCTGAAATTTTAAAAATATTTGTTAGAATTAATTGAATGAAATGCGATGTCTGAATAATTAACATACATCAGTTCTGTTTCTATGCTGACGTATTTTATCGTATAACCTCATACTTTGGATTATTTTACCTTTCTACTCTTTGCTTGCGTATTTACTTAAATAATGTTTTCTATTTCCATGGATATGTAACACTTTAAATTCAACTCCAAATATACAGTTATTTGTTTTATCTGGTGTCCTTACGGTCTGTTAACCTCTGATGATTAACTATACATTTATTTAAATTGTGTAACCCTGACGAAAATCTCCCTCTCCTTAATAGCAGACCTATTTTTGGTCTTTTCTACTCGTTTAAATATGTAATTCTGTCGACAAGCAGTCTTACAGATCTTTACTCTGACAAGTAAAATGGAACTTGTTTCTCAGTTCATACTATGTTATATTGATTTTTATTTCATGTGTTTATTTTGAAATTCTTTGTACATATGTTACCAATCCATCTTGAGATAAGAGCCCCTAATATTGCACCAAAATGTTGAAAGTGAGCTATACTGTTTTTTTTATCATTTTTGCTTATTTCTATTTCATAAATTGAATGTAGGGTTAACTAAAACTGAAGACTGAAAGTAAAAAGACTGAAGTAAAGAATTGTTAAATAGAACATTATTGTAACATTACGGGAAGTAGTATCAATGGATAATGTGAAGAGATCGTACGTTATGCGTTAATCAAATTAAACATAATAAGTTTTTTTTACTTAGTGAAATATTAGGAGTGAAATATTTTTTCTTTGTAATGGATACACATTTTTTTATTGGGCAATCTCTAACTATTTAATAGTTTGTCTCTGTGAATAGGTGTTGAGAGCTTTTTTTAAGGAGGAACTGATATTTGTTCTATTCTAAATTTTACTTAACTTCTGTTTAGCTAACACCCTCTCTTGGGAATCCTGTGATTAAACTCTGCGCTGACCAGTAAGGATACGCCTATAGGAAAGTCATCCTCGAATGTCGACACTCGCATACAAAGATGTTACATATCCATGAGAAGCAGTCCGCAAAGACACATTCATTGGATAGAAGGACATCTATTCTTCAGAGTAGAGATGCCAGGAAATCGTGATCTCTTGTGGTTTAAAAGACGGATACAGTTACTGATTGTGGTAGATCCGTAACTACTATCCGTAACTACAATGAGCCCGCTGGTCGCCTACTTTTCACACCTTTTTTCCCTGTTAGTATTAGGTATTCCATTTTCATTTTTTTCTTAATTGGCGAATCAATTCTTTATTAATAGACAGTAATGAGGGAAGTTTTACAGTCTACGGTAGGGCAGCTCCAAGTTTAGCTAGTTCATCAACTCACTTTTTACTTTTCATGTTTACATGGCTGGGGACCTATTTTATAATTATGTTCCACTTTTCTCTTTTTTATAAATTAATGTTTTCTGTATATCTTAAGGTTAAGACACAGTTATTATGGTGATTTGATGTTAAATCATAAATGACAGTTGTTCAGATTGTAACTTAGGGTACCTGCCATCTTAGCTTTGCCAAATGTTACCTGGTCAGTCTCAGACCCTTCGCCTAATCATTGGCTTCCCTACCAGCAAGCAAGCACCACCTCAAGCATCTATTCTCTACCACCAAGCAGTCAAGCATCTCTGTCATCACAGGCCAAGCAACAACTACCCCTTAAGCATCCCCAGTTGTGATACCAGCCACAACAACAGCTTTGAATCAATAAATATGACAGTGTTACTATAAATTCTCACATCAGTCAGTTTTTCTGTCATACTTTCTACTGTTGCTATTTTTTCATCAAGTTACTGAGTGGTGCACCAACAGCAAAATATTCTTCAAATAATTTACTGCTGAAACCTGCACCTGCTACTCCTAAACCAGCGTACCAAGATACATCCTTTTTAACCGTGGAGTCGTTATGTTTCATACACCAATATGCCTCAGTAGCTTTCAGCTCAAATTGAAATCATACTAATATTATATCTTTTATGTGTACTTAAACTTTAGAACATAATTAAACATTTTCTTGAATTTTAGATTTCAGATTTATACATTTGTACAGATTTATATATTAGTACATCAATACAGCCTTTGTACATCTCACATTGTGTTCCATTATAGTAGACCAGCAAAGGTAGAAAATATGAACATGTAAAGTCTTTGTAGAAATATTTTTTTTTTATGCATCAGGTGTAAAGGACATCTATTGGTGCATTATATTGAAGCTTTACCGCGTCCCCTTGAAACACCTGTGGCCTCTACCAAGCTTTAGTCGAACACGTGTCTGTTATCGCTTTATCCTTGTGCTCAACCCCTATATGATAACTCACCGCTTCCAATATAAAAAACACACCCCAGACCATTTGCTTCAAATGTTTCCTATTATTTCTTCAATTTAAGGCAAGTTATCAATATTTTTGCCTTATATACGTCATACACATCCTACTTGTTACGGTATAACACATCTGGCAATAGTAATAAACCCATAAAACTTGGTAAATTATTTATGTAGGCCCTAATATGATAATAACTAATCTAACTGGACTTTGAAAAGTATCAATTTTAATAAATAGCAAGCATTCATTTGTTATGATAAATATTGTAACGAATTATTGTACGAGTATTTCATATCATCAAATTAATAAAAGTCTCATTCTTTTATTGGTTTGTCTTATTTATACTTCATTTTTTGTTACGCACTAGCAAACGTTCCCGTCATTAACGGGTATTTTTAAAAAAAAATCAGAGATTATACGTGGTTTTTCAAAACATTATTAGATAAATTATAGAGTGTGAAAAAATATATCTATTAGTGCAGTGCTAAGTATGTGGATCTGTATTCACCGCATTAGCTCTTCGCCCTTCAGGTGCATGGAAGAACCGAGAGTTGGAACCTCTGACAAGAACCTCTGCATGAGCAAGCAATATGCAGTTGACCATGTGAGAAACATTTGGTCCCACTAAGTTGAAATCCCTCTGTAGACAGAGTTTGGCCTTGAAACTTATTTACCGTCATTGCAAAACATACGCTGGTGTAAACTTGCAACCGTTTAAATTGAAAGGGACAGTTGCAAGATATCAATGGTATACGTGGTATAAAAACTGACTCCCCAGTACCGCACCCGGTCATGATATC
Organism: Hermatobates lingyangjiaoensis; assembly: GCA_026182355.1. Lineage (NCBI taxonomy): Eukaryota > Metazoa > Arthropoda > Insecta > Hemiptera > Hermatobatidae > Hermatobates > Hermatobates lingyangjiaoensis. The sequence goes on along the minus strand of JAPFBL010000012.1, from coordinate 5,891,842 downwards.
AGCCTCTATAACGTATCTGTGTCTGGTTGCTTATTTTGCTGGGACCTTAAACGAAAATGAAATTAAAATCAACTACAATATTTACTTACTATACCTGTATATTTTCAAAATAAATATTTCTGTGAAATTAGCCAAAGACAGCTTAAAAGTCTCTATATTTGCTTCTACGTTGAATTTTCAATCAATTCAAAGTTTTTACTTTAAGTTAAATATTCACAAACCTATTTTGAATGTCTTAGCTTTTCATGTTTTATGGTTGCTGAGTTAACTAGTGACAAAATTTTGTAGACAAACGAAAAACCGACAAACCGATGGACAGAAATTTTTCTAAGGCTGAAGTCGGTTTCTCTAATGTATGAAACGTAAAGAAAACTTCAAATGAATCAGTTAAAAGCAATATAGAGACATAACCATTCCCTTATTTATATAGATTATTATTTTACAGTTTAAAAATAAACTGACGAGATACACACAGTAGATAACTATACTTACAGTTCCAGTACAACGAGTCATCAGGAAAAATTACAGAGAGAGAGAAGAGCTGAAGACAGTGTTTTATTATGTTTACAGTATATGTGAAAATGCACTATGAAATATAATCAGATTGATTATAAGTATAAATAAGAAATATAAATACCAACCTATGGCTACAGTATGCGAATATAACTTCCAATATTTACAACTTATAACTCTTGATCAGTAACGGATCTCTTCAGGCACAAACAAAATGAAGCTTAAAAAAGTCAACCTATTTTTGGAACAACCAACATTTAGAGATTTATCACCTTAGATTAGGTTAGTGAAAACTCTGCAGGAGAGCATGCATTGGCTGAACATTGGTTCTTTGTTAGGGCTAATCAATTTTCTACTTTGGGAATAATAAATTTTGTCAAACTCAAGTGCATATAGAGTATAAATCTTTAATAAATATTTGGAATCGTACAGGCTCGTGACTGAAGGCTTGCGATCCTCTTCGACAGACATCGTGCTTAGAATTATTCATCCCTCATGTGAATAAATCCAGACTGGGTATCGAACCCTGGATCTACCAATCCAGAGACATGAACGTTGCCACTGAGCTTACCAGGCCCCTTAGGTTATCACCTTTTAAATTTCTGATTCAGTGCCCGATAAACGGATGATGAGCTACAGAAAAGCAAATCATGTTTGGTTTATTAATTAGTTTTCTTTTTTCTTGGCCTTGCCAAAACTGACGCTGGCGGAAAATTGCAACCATTTGAACTGAAAGGGACAGTTACTAGTTGCTGAGAGGTATTACTATAATTTTTTTACCGATCAGATTGGAAAGTTATTAAAATTATGATTTACATTTTTATGAAAAATTTTAATTTTTTTTGCAAATACTGCAATTTTATTAAGCATTTTTCACTTGAAGGTTTTTTATATTTAATTTATTTTGTAATTTATAATCATTTATATTACTATGTTTGATATATTTTCCTGAACGTTATTGTATAACTACTGCTGTTTTGATATTAGGTTTCAAGAACAATTGGAAATCGATTATACATTTTTCGTCCCCTTTTTTATAAAACAAATAGCAATTTATGAACTGAATAACCCTTTGTGCTAAGAAATTATAGTAACAGTTAATATAATTTCAGTGAATAACAGTTTTCACTGTTTCTTGTTAATAAGTCATGAAAAAAAGATTGTTATATGCCCCATGCATTTGATATGAACTCTTGACATCATTCAATATATATACAAACTCAATCATATACTAATATAAAACCAACAAAATTGATAAATTGAAATATTCCTTTTATTTTACATAAATTGACATTATCGAAAGAAATGAGTCTTTATAATAATTTATTATATATATTTTCGGAATTTCATGCATACGAAGGTTCCAAATACCAATTTTCTTAATCAAAACGTTGGCGTTCAAATATTGATTTGAATATAGAAAAATGCCTGATTCCTGATAAACAAAATTTGCTTATTTATATTTATAACAAGTACATCGTCTAAATAACAATAAGGTTTATAAATGTGGACTAAGATCTTTTGTAAAATATAACAGGTTATGTTTACTCTATATCAGGAATCGATATGTGAGTACTTTGTTTCTTTACTTATATTTTGAAAATTTATTTTTCATTTTTCTTTTTTCTTTAAAATTATTTTTAAAGTAATATATTTCTCATGATTCTCTTTAACATTTATTTTAATAATGCGGCATAAACTGGAATTAGTGGGTATTTTCAAGTTTCACCTATGTGAATTCAACCAAGCAATCAAGATTAACAGAGTTTTGTAAGTATATAGAGAAATATAATCCATTAAATATGGTGGCAGGGTTTTTTTTTAAATAAATTTCCGCATCTCAAAAGCTATGAAAGCAATTACTGTGTGGTATTTACTCAAGATAATGAGGAAAATAGGTCTTCACCACAAGGATTCTATTTTACAACGCGTTTCGAACATTTACTGTTCATCATTAATCTGTAAAATCTTTGAGGTGATGACTTAACAGGGTTCTGTAGCTATATGTTTGTTTGCAATTACACAAAATGTTTTCTCTTTGCGTAATTTAGTTATACTAGTTTAAAGGTATTAATTTTTTTTCAATTCGATTTTTTCAAAATAAATTCATTGATTTAGAAGACGACAATTATATTAATCAACAGTAAACTCTTTATTTATTTAGTTTTGCATCTTGTACGAGTAGAAAATGAAGAAAAAAAGTACTAAAGGTAAGCTAAAAAAAATTGAAGCTAATTTTTGAATGACATAGAAACTTAGGACATAAAAAGTTAAAATGAGAACAAATGATACGCAAGAACGAATTATCCTTTTTGATATATAATTACAACAATAATTTCAAAAAACAAAACCTATATTTAAAAAGGTAGAATTGATGTCTAATAACGTTTGTATTCACCAATGCTCTTTTGCATCCTCAGTTATATTCTCCTTGCTAGAGATTTGAATAACTATAAATATTTTACAATGTTCATACAAAAAATCCTGTTCAAATAAGACATTTTTTTTAAAAATCACTAAAAAAATAATTTGGCAAATATGTTGCTGGTTACAATGTCCTCATTGAATCTTATAAAGGTGGCGAAAGAGTTTAATCTATGCACATAGCTTGTGATTCCTCTGTTTAGTCTATCATTATTCTTTGGTATGAAGTCGTTTATGTTGATAGCGCTATTCAGAATCAACATATCAGTCCAAAACGATATTGTGGTATGGGAAAACACACTATACCAGAACTTTTAAGAAAAGAGTATAGGGAAAATAGGAGGAGCAACTGGGATTCTCTACAAGTACACAGACAATCAAATATATTTCTCTACAAGTTTGAGAATTTACAACTCATGTGTTGTGCAGAAAGGAGCAGGAATAATTTAAGGATCTTAACCGGATTATTCGAAAGCTATGCCGAAAAGTCATTCATAGAGAAATTGGCAAGAAATTTAACTGTCTATGTATTAATGAAGGTCTGCTACCTAATTACGCTATATATATATATCAATGATCAAACCACAATAAGAAATGGGAAAACAAGACTAGGATCTTTCAACCGTAACAAGCGGTCTTCGTCAGAGTCAAAAACCCAACTCAGTTGTTATTTCACGTGTTTATGTGAAATCTTTTATATATATATATATATATATATATACGAAACGTTGGCTTAAAGGTGTTGAATTATTGAAGCTAGACCAAACCTGGATAAAAAAGAAAAATAGTGTTATATATATTGTATGTGGTAGGTTTTCTTTTTGAGAGCTAGGTCATATAATTTGTACGATTTACGATGTACAAATACATCGAAACGTTGGCCCAGGAAGGAGTTTATTTTCTTTTATATGACCTAGCCCTCAAAAATAGAACCTACCACATACAATAGAATAGAAGAGGTCAGAAACAATTTTTTGAGATTATATATATATACAAAGCTAAAGTTTATCGGGACTCGGTCACCTTTTCCATAGGCAGAAGTGTAAATTTTGAAACAGAAAAACTAAGTATTACATTACAAATTATATTACAAAGAAAAATAGCATGTGGATTTTAACAACGACTGTAGTCTGAATGTCTGTTTCAGAACTAAACTAAAACTAAACTTTAGTTTTGTTTCTATTCCACGGTCGATACTTTTATCAATATATATATATATATATATATATATATATATTTATATATTAGTATAAGTGGGCGCTGCAGGTCTTCTTGTAAACAAATGAAATTAAAATGTGCAGCAGCTTCTGCATTTACGACCTTTTTGCTGATAGTGAAAACGTGATAAACAAAACTATTAAGAAAGCATGTAAAAAACAACTTTAATAAAATACTCACATGTTCAAAAACAGACAAGCTTTCGACCATCATAAATAATGTCGCAACCCTGCTAGTACCTGCTTTAGGTTTTGCATTCACCTGTTGTGTTGCCTCCTGTTTTATTTATGTTGAAATAGTTCTGTTCAGTTTTTTTCTTTTTCTTCTGAGAATTGTTATATTCACTTATCACGATTTTGACCAGAAGTGTTATCAGTGTTAGACCAGAAGATGATCTATGATGGTCGAAAGCTTGTCTGTTTTTGAACAGGTGAGTATTTAATTACAGTGTTTTTTTCTATATGCTTTCTTAATAGTTTTGTTTGCCACGTTAGCATGTCTCTGGCCCATTTTATGTGGAAATTGCCTCCAGTACATCAAAAGTTAATAAAAAATCGAGGCTATCAACAGAAAGGTCGTAAATGCAGAAGCGGCTCACATTTTAATACCATATATATATATATATATATATGACAAAAAGTTATATCCGTTTGCAAAGTGATGGGTATTGAACGAGTAATAATATATATATATATATATATATATATATATTTATATATTATATATATATATTATATATATAATATTATATAATATTATAATATTATATATATAATATTATAATATATAATATATATAATATAAATATTATAATATATATAATATTATAATATTATATATATATATAATATATATATTATATATATGAGTTTACATCGGCCAGTGGACGCATTTACGTCTCCGTTCCTTCATTCTTTCTCCTTTTATTTTATTTTCTTTCTTTCTACTCTCCTGAAGACGGCAAGACGCCAAAATAATCGAGATTCGTGAGTGTTCGTCCTTTTTCTTGTGTTCTCTAGCTGTAACTTTAATTATATATATATAATATATAATATATATATATATATATATATATATATATATATATATATATATGACAAAAAGTTATATCCGTTTGTAAAGTGATGGGTTTTGAACTAGTAATAATAATAATATGATTATCGAGGTTATTAATTTAGAGTTGTAAGTATTATTAAGCTGCACATTCAGTTATATGCCTGGGCTTTTAAATAATAGTGTGGCTAAATGGGTTACATAAAGGTGATAAAGGTTGGGTGACCCAGTTTGGAAACTTAGTCAGACCGTCAATAAGTTGATTTATTCGTGGCCTTGGTCAGCCATTCTTGTTCCCCTAAGTACATTGTACTTCCCTAAGTAGTTCACTACCTTGACCTGTTAGTGGTTTACCCAAAACTTACAGCTGACCTCAAAATTTCCTCAAAACCCCTTTATTTAGTAAGATTTCACGAACAGATTCACCTAGCCTGTTAACAAGTAAGCAAACTATTCCAATAATCAAGTTTGCAACCGTCATGATCAAGGTTGAACTGAATATTTTTATAATTAAAAAAAAACATTGCATTAGACATACAGCTTGATTGTATTTACATGCTAACTAACTGAGTTTTATATATTAATTTTAAACTCCCCTTAATTAAAACCCCTAATTAAAACATCTCATTATTGTTATCTTATTTTAAATATTAGTTATAATCTTCCTTTATAGTGACTTTATTTTTTGACCAGAAAAAAGGTTGCATATTAAGTTAAACGCTAGATATGAAATTTTAGGTTTAGTCTTTATAACTAACAGATTTCTAATAACTTTGGTTTCATCGCACATACACACTCATTCACACACACACACACACACACACACACACACACACACACACACACACACACACACACACACACACACACACACACACACACACACACACTCGCACACACACACACACACACACACACACTCGCACACACACTCGCACACACACACACACACACACACACACACACACACACACACATATTATATATATATATATATATATATATATAAAGGTATTGTTTTCTTGACCACAATTACTTATAAACATTTTTATGACGAGTGTGATGTCCATAATGTCCATAAATGTCCATAAGTTTTTGGTTCTAACCCTAAGGATATCTTAAAATAAAGACTAAACGTTGGAAAAAGGTGATTTCAAATAATTAACCCTGACCAAAATTCCCAGAAAAAGAAAAGTATAGATACATATATTGGTAAAAGTTGGGAGTTAACCTTCTTGAATACATATATTTAAAAATGTATAATCTAATTTTTGATTTAAATACCTTGAAATGACGAAAAGGTTTCAAAGTTTGGAAATGCATTTAACAAAGCTAAGTAAAGTGAAATTGGACATAATGTTTTTAAATATATACTTATATATATATATATATATATATATATATATATATATAAACTATAAATGAGTCGTTATCAGCCTTTGGAGCGATTCACATCTATTCCTGACGATGAAGAGATGAAGAGATTGAAATATAGTAGTTAGTTCAGTGATTTCTTTCCTGTATGTTCTTTTGAAAATTCTAGTTTATTCAGTTGGATGAATTGTTTCATGTAATTGGTTATACAATATATATATAATATAATATATATATATATATATATATTATATATATATATATAATATATAATATATATATATATATATATTATTAAAAATTATGCCAATTTTAACTTTTAATTTTAATTTTTAACTTTTAATAAAACATGTTTGATTGAAGGTCTGCTCCCAAAATACACAAATATTCGTACTTATGACCCAGCAGTCCGAGAAAAGTTAAAATTGGCATAATTTTAATAAAACATGTTTGACTGAAGGTCTGCTCCCAAAATACACAATATATATATAATATATATATATATATATATATATATATATATATACAATGATCAAACCACAATAAGAAAATGGGAAAACAAGAATAAGATCTTTCAACCGTAACAAGCGGTCTTCGTCAGAGTCAAAAACCCAACAGTTGGTTTTTTGACTCTGACGAAGACCGCTTGTTAAGGTTGAAAGATCTTAGTCTTGTTTTCCCATTTCTTATTGTGGTTTGATCATTGATTGTTGTTTCACGTGTTTATGTGAAATCTTTTTATATATATATACTTATATACTTAAAATAAACTGTGACGCATAGACAGAAACATAACAAAGACTCATTTTTCAATATGTTGACCGTAATGGCGGTCGTTCTCAGGGGAAGAAGTTTTTTATATTCAGTTTTAATATTTATACCTAATTTGACTACAGTGTTTGTTTGCCTATTTAAAATTACCTTAGATTGAATTACAAAAGGCACGCTCTCTCTTCTCCCTCTGCATGCATTCTTAGCTTTAGAATGATGCCACTTGCTGATTTGTCTACTAAGACAATGAACCAAAAGGAACGCCATTTATGCATATTAAAGCAGTTTTAGACTTGGTATGGTAAGAAAAGATTCTGTTGCTTTGGACGTTTTCAACCCCAGTTTTTGTAGAATTGTACATCCTCTGGTCCCTCTAATTTAATCAGACAAAGGGATCTTCCCGTATTTTAGTAATGTTCTCTCTAGAGTGGTTGCCTCTCCCATATACCGACACAACGATACTGTTATGACACCTCTGACGCAGCGTAACATGACATTAGAATTCTAGTTTTATAAATTTAATGTTGACTCATATAAACCTTAGTGTAGTGTTTTCCAACCATTTTTTACTCCTTTTCTTCTAAGAAAATGTTGCTCTGTTCTCGTACTCCCTGTATTTTATACTTAGGTCAAGCTAAAAAAAATATAGACTCACCCTAAATTGTATGGAAAGAAAATATTTATATCCATTTTAATTATGTAAAAAAATAATCTGACTCTTAGAAAAGAACAATGACTGATTGATATAGGAATAAACTTACCGAAAATTATAACTCTTGTTTGAAATATATGTGAAATAGTAATATCAAGAACTAGCTTCGAAACGCTTAGATAAAAATTTAATTTGTAGTATGTAAACATATTAAACATGCTAGAAACGATATGGCAGATTAATATTTCAATATACCTGACAAAAGTAATACCTTCTTGAAATATGTACAAGGTAATAAAATCAAAACATGGTTTTTTTGAATAAAAATACTATTAACCTAGGATTTCTATGACGTTATAGACTTAAGCTTATGAAAATTTCATAAATTTCCATATTATTATATTAAAAAATTATCATATTAGGGGCGTGCTGAAATTTTCTTAAACTAAGGAAATTTCTTAAAGTTACAGCCCTGCTTCTCGCACCCCACGGAATGATGCCTCTCACCCCTGATTGAGAAAAGTTAGTCGGATAAGAAATGAGACTTAAAGAAAATTTCAATAGTGGAGTACATAACAGATTTGTGATATCAAGTAACCCTGATAAAAAGAAAAAAAACGAGTAACTTTTGAGGAGTTTTATCCCATTAACGTGATTCAGGTTTATATTTACCAAATCATATCCTTAGAATAGTGTAATATTAAGAATCACACTAAATCCAGTCAACAGGTTACCTATATTACAAATCGGAGTCTTTCAAAACTTGTAATTACTTTCCATTTTGAAATTTTAATTCCTAAACACAAATAAACTAGTTTTAAAATTTTATTTTCAGTTCAAGCAAAAAGCTATGTAATGGTAACTTGGTGACTTATTTATCCATGTAAGTAATATATTAAGCAATTACTTCAGACGTGTGGCTATACTACCTTTTTCATCAAGCTCAAATTTACACATGATATCTTATTAATAATAATAATAATAATAATGTTAATAATGATACATTAATTACTTGTTAATAATAAATGTTATTACGACTGTTTAATGTTATATCCTGAAAACGATCACATTGTAGGATAGCTGAATTGTTCTATACAAGTATATTAGGTTATTGTGAACTGAAGTTTTAATTTTTGTAATATTAGCTACATTACACAATATTTTTGATGTTTTCTAATTAGAATAAATGACAAACAAATTAAGTAACAAATTTTATTAATGATATGAATACATTAATTTACATTTGATGACTAAAACGTAAACAGTAAAGTTTTCCATACGTTTTGGTTGAATTAACCATTTAAATTATTCATTTCTCTCTCAGTAGACCTAATTCCCTTATTTTTTTTTGGCACAACTCCAGTCAGTTTAGTATCTTAAGCACTTTTATGAAAGCAGAACTAGGTCCTAAGGCTTTATGAGATAACTATTTACAACCATCTAATGATTCAGTTAATTAAAAGATAATTGTTATTTTATCCTTATAATTATTTAGGAAACTACATTAAACTGATTAGTTAGTGAGATTCATTACTTTATTGTTTAAGCAAAGTGTATTAATCATTAAAAAAAAATGATTTTAGTTTAAATATATATATATACTTTAACACAGAGAAAAGAACACAGAAAGACACTACAGAACTCACTTCGATATTTCGATATCCGTCGTCATCGGGAAAAGTGCAAAGTACTCGCGTTGAGAAGCAAACTGCTACTGGCCTCCAGAGAGTTTTTTAGTGTCTTTCTGTGCTCTTTTCTCTGTGTTAAAGTGTTTATTGTCCACACGGACCTTTCATTTTATTCGAAGTAATATATATATATATATATACACTTTTTCGTTGGAAATACGATCCAAAACGGACAAATATAGTTCAATATAGACAAAACATAGAGAAATCAAAAGAACACACTTACAGTCTCTAATTTTTGGTTTGAACCGTCTTCAGGAGAGATAAGAGAGGGATACCAAGCGCACTGGTTCAGAGACGGTTGGAGACCAACAGTGTTGCCGCATGCGCGCCCGGTCACAGAAAATAAGGTAGACACGAATCAATTTAAATTTAAATGTAAGTGTGTTCTTTTGATTTCTCTGTGTTTCTTTGTCTATATTGAACTATATATATATCATGATTTGTGTTCATGACCTAATATTTATATGATGTAATTTTTTTAGGGTTGAGGTCCAATGACTTTAAACTAGTACTTTTTCCGACGTTTCGACATATATTTATGTCATCTTCAGGGCTATAACATGATTGTTTTACAATTAGCACTGCTATTACTACTATTTGGTAATTTATTACATTTTAATATGTACATAAGCTACTATTAGTAGTAGCTTAACCGGTACATGTTAAAGATCCCTACTCCATATTTACTTAAGTTATTCAAAATTAAGGACTCCCAATGTAGAATCATCGATCTAACAAAAAGACTGTAAAGAGCTGACGTTTTTAACCCGCTAGGGGATCAGTTTAAACAATAAAAAACACTCTTGATAATATAATGAAGGCTCATAAAATTTTAATAGTGGCTTCTTGAAACCCTTTGTTTGGAATAGTGCATGTGTTTGAAATCATATCGCAATACAAAGGTTATAAATGCATGAGACTATATTTTCTTCTATATTTATATATTTCTATATTTATAAAATATATTTATATAGACAGTAGCGTAGTAAGAGACGGGATAGAAGGGGTGGCATTTTGAGAGGGTGAATATAAAAATGTTAAAATAATAATTTTTTTTAGCTTAAAGTTAAAGCTAACAAAAAATATGAAATTTTATTGAAATCTTACGACCGCCCCGGGCGAAGATGACCAAAAAGTAATTAAAACCATTTTGCCAGTCTTGTTTGCTTAAAATACTTGTAAAGGAGTTTTGTTATTTCTGTGTAGAATGACATCTGGGCTAACTTTTCGCTAATTCCAGATCTGGTTGAATTACACTAATAAAAATGAATAACAATCTTCATTCTAATAAGTCAAATTGTAAACACATGAATGTATGCTTATTCTTAAGATTAAAAAAATAATTACATTTATCAATTAGTATTTTAATTTACACGTCTTTATTTTATTAATGAGAGAAGAAAATCAAACTTAAACATACCATACCTAAATGCAAACTACAATAATAATATAAAATGCCAGGTAAGGATATTTAGATTACTGAGAGTAAATATTTAAAATTAAACAACACCGAAAAGCCAATTTTTAAATGTTACATTTCTTAAGATTTAGAAAGATTAATAAATGCCACGATGAAAGATGTTACAAGCAAGAGTTATAAAAAAAATAAAATAAATTAAAATAAAATAAAAAATAAATAAATAATAAAATAAAATAAATAAATAACAAAAAATAAAATAAAAAAAATTTTGCATTTGGAAATTTATTTTGATTTTTCTAAGGTCATTTCTTTATAGAGTATTTTTATATGAATATTTGGCTATAAATACTTTATATCATCTGTGCGATACGATACGAAATATTTATGCAGTTACATATTTTTCATATTTAATAGACGAGGTTTGAAAAATCCTATATGTAGTGTTCGTTAATACATACTTAACTTTACCTGGTTGCTTATTTATAGGTTACAAACAGAAAAGTGGTCGAGAGCAATACAAACATGCAAATTATCATAAAAAGTTTGCTTTTGATGTCATTATACACGAATAATGCATAAATAAAATATGATTTTTAATAATAATATATATATATATTCAGATTATATGTAATATAATATAATATATATATATTTGTAAAACCGTAGAATGAGTTTCATAACAAAAGGAAATAAGTTTGCAAGCTGAATATTTATTGTAGTACACTATTCTATGAATGGGTCTTTTATTTTGTTATTGAGTTTACCACTTCTTAAGTTATTGGATACCAGTTGAAAATGCTATTTTTTTTTATTAAAAACGCACAGGTGTTTCTGAAGGCATTTCAAATGGAAATTTGTCACTTGGAGGCCTAAGAGTGACGCCTCTTGGAGGTTCTTCTTTCAATCGGAGAAGTCTTTGAGTCAACAAACTTGAAAATAGTCTATAGAACTAGCTGGTATAGTATGGAATCAAATACTATAGTCAAGTGAATGGGTGAGGGGGAAAATGAAGCTTTATCAAAAGTTTCATCAAGATATCCAGCTACAATGCGGTGCTTGAGGATTTGAGATTCAATTGGTGGTTTGATTACATAGCAGCAACGAACAATGAATGATCCTAATCAAAGGATGCTGCAAAACGATTCCACCGGTCTTTAACAGTAGGTTGTTAAACAAAAATTCATAAACTAGTTATTGATTTAAATTTAACCGACAAATGCAAGCTGATTAACAAATATTGAAGTAAAAAAATTGTTTGAAAATGACATGAAATAAATAACTATGATATAATCAAGTCATTAGATTTAATATAATTTCAAAAGTTGATATAATAATTAGACAATGGAAATATAAATATATAAGAGAATCTAAAACTTAAGAACTCCGCTATTAGAAATCCAGACACGTTAACATGAGTTGATTTTTCTTTCAATGATTAATATTACAATTAGTTTTTGTCTATATAAGGTTATAAAACCAAATCAAGGGTTAAATTTTGTTCGACTGACAATCAGAGACTAATTCATTATATTGATTATGCTAGATTTTACAAGTATATAAACTTTTATCAAATTTTTATTAATACGTGAGTTAGGAAAATCGAAATAAAATGAACTGTTTTGTGAGGCGGACTCCAGATGATTTATGGTAGGATTATCTACATAACATACTCTCTTTTTTCACAGTAAACACTGGTGAGGAACTCATTTGAAAATACTACTGTACTGTTCATAGCTGTACTGGCATGATACATATGTTTTTTACCGGGGGCAACAAGGGCCACTGACCCTACCTGCGCTGAGCGGGTTCAGTAGGACCTCAGTCCGGAGTTTGATCCGAAACTCTTAAAATAAGTCGGTACTACGGGTGGAGGGAAGCCCCTGGCGAGAGTTTTTTCTCTCTCCAGCCCACCATTGAGGTTGGACTCGTAGTGGCTGTGGTTCTCACCCAGGTTGGGTAAACCTTCGGGTCGCTGCGTGAGGAGAAGTATCTTCTCGGGAGGATGCCTGCTTAGCATCCGGGGGAGCTAGACCCCAGCCTTTACCAGTAGGTACGGACCACAATCTCAGCTAAGTGGGCTGGAACACTGGTAGTTGCTTTCTATTGGCTCTAAAGGAACTCGGGATGTGTGTGAATGGTACCCTCCCTTTCATGCACTATTTTGAACTAGCGAGCGAGACAAGATCTCCTCCTCAGCCATGTCCTCACTCCAGGTGGCGTTTGGCCGACAAGGGATTTTAATCCATTTTATTACTATAACATCAAATCCAGAGCACCCAAAACGGAGCCCAGAGGAGTTCAAAAGTAGCAACCCCTGATCCCGGGGTAATGGGTACTTCCCTCTGCGGAGGGGGTCGACCGAATCCTTAAGGATCCTAGGGTAGACCTAAAACTGTAGACCCTTGTGGGGGGTCGGCCATTCAATACTACTGTACTGTAGCTCTCACGAGGATGCAGGAGCCTTTCTCTATGGAGGGTTTTCTTGATTCAGGAGGCAGACCTCCTGATTCCCACGTACTTCTCCGTTGTGGGCGACAGGTTACACTAATTACGTGGTCTGGCCAAAAGGCGGATGACTTTGTAGCAACTGACCTTACCAGGCAAATGAGCATTCTCCATTTTTGGCGGACAAGCCAGGTCTATTGATCAGTAAGATAGTCCTAAAACGAACCTTGTAGGATTCGATCACTTATTATTATACTACTCGATATGTTTTGCAAACAATACCGTACTATTTTTATTTTTCTTTATCCCTTTGAAATTCCATTACAATTTTGTTATTCTTGTAGTCGTAAATACGGATGAAGGTTTAAAGATTACAGTTGTAATATTCTGTAGTTCTTTTTGTGTAACTACTTCGGAATATTTATTAAAGCATTTACATACCCTAAATGTTCGCTACTTCTGGCTGAGGTATCTTAAGCCCAGCGATGCAGGCTGAGATTCATCAGCCTGATTTTGTCATAGTTCTGAGACAGCAGCTTTAGCTCTCTGTGGCATCAACGTGTTCTTTAATTTGCAATGCAGATTACAAATTGAAGCTATTGTTGTCGAGTTTTCACCCTATAAAACACAACTAATAAATGAAATCGAAACAAAACAATTAAAACCCGCAGAACTTCAGTCTTATGTTTTATGTTATTTATTAATAAAGAGTAAAAACAATAAATAACAAACTAATTTTAAAGTTTAAATGAAAAATATGGGTTTTATATTTTATAGGTATATAATTATAATATAAGTAAAAGTTTTTGAAAGTACTTGCTTTTCTATGGTCACAGTATTTCAGGCTTCTTTTTGTAAATATTTTGAGAATTGAAGGTCAGTTATTTTTCTGCTGAAACTCACTCCTTTGTTACCTGTCAATAAAAGAAACACCTTTCAAAAACAGTTCTGAAGGGTTTAAATATTTTTGTTGCTGTTATTGGGGTTGACATAAAATGAAAGCACATTTTTTTTCTGTAAAAAAATTTAAGAAAATCATACTAGCATTCAGAAAAGATCTATGAAAACTTATCAGAGACTTTATAAGAATAAGTGTATCAAAAGAAAAGCCTTAGATGACATAATGGGAATTATTGGAAACATAGCTACATCCATTATAACAAAAATTGATCATTTAGCATTCATAAATAGCATTGTACTGCTATAAAATATCTATCCTTATTTTGAAAATAAGGTATCTTAAATAGAAATAACTTAATATTTTTAAAATACTAATGGGGTTATCGATAATTAGGTCCAAAGTAATAACATGTTATTGCAAGCCGATTTCTGTTACCAACAGACGGTATGTTATGGTATCTATTAACATATCATGTGACCTCTTGATATCATAATAATTTTCACGTTCAGTTCCTTTTTAATATGGTGCAAAAATAAAGAGATGCGAATAATTCTTTAAATACTTTCTTCATTAAGCCTTGAAAATGGCGAACGATTTTCGTTGAAAAGTCGGCTTGAAATAAAATGTTATTAATTTGGACCCTAATCCTCGATAACAAAATTAGTATTTTAAACAACCTATGGTCTAAAAGCTAAATCAGTATGAGTTATTTTTAATGTGTATTATGCCAGTAATATACTTTAACCAAAAGAAATATCACCCTAATTGATTCAAAATTGAAATATCTGTTTCTATCTTGGTTTATACTCGTATTTCCAAGATTTACATTGGCTTAGCTGGGAAAAAGGGGTACTACAGAGTCATTAGCCTCAATTAATGAAGTAGTGAAATACCATTTTCAGTCCCTGATGCATTTATAAATTGGAATAAAAACTGTATTACACTTGGGAAATCCTTTCATTTCCCTTTCCAATAACTTTTTTTTTTTAATTGGACATCTCCTCCTTCTTTTGACTATAACATCAGTAATTTGAATATTCAAATTGACATTCTTGCAAATTTTCATCTGATTTCTTTATTTAAATAAATCAAATATATGAATGTAGATATTATTATGTTAAATTATTATTACAGTTTAGAATAGGTATGATGGAAAACATGATATTTTGTCAGTGAAATATTAATTTATTCAGTGCTTAAACTCTACTGTTACCCATACTTGGAAATTATAAACTAAAGTTTCAATTAACAAAGTTATATGAAGAAGACAACATGTTTTGAATACGTAATGATCTTCAAGTTATTTGTTTATAATGAGCGAATGGAAATGAGACTCAGAACATTGGTAGGCTCATGGTTTACTGAATCATGATAATACTATAGTATGTAGGCTTTATATCGTACTATAATGAAACCTACGAAGGTAAATCATTCAAATTAATAATTCTGAATCAATTGTTTTGAGAAATTAATCCTATCGACTTACATAAAAAAAATTTAAAGTCATATATAAAATGCAATAATGTAACGTAAAAAAGTTAATTAAATAGTCCCCATATATAGAAGTTTAATAATATAAACAACGCCTCTCAAGCGCGTAATGTTCTTCATCAGGCGTAAAACTAAAAAAATACATCAGAGAGTTGTATCAATAGTATACAATTTGTAGTCTCTGGTACAACTGACTACAAATAGGATGGCAGAGGGTGGGGTATGAAGAGTACATCTGTTTCGTATGCGAAAGCAGGTACATTCATTTGTTACTTTTTCTGTAAAGGTTAAGCAAAGGTCTTTAATTTACTCCAGGACTAAGTATAGAAAATATAACAGAGAACTATAATGAAATACGAACAACAAATTATAAAAATAAAGAGAAAATTGAACGTTTTTTATTTATATGAATACTTTAAGAACAGTTGTGCACTTAGGGACTTACTAAACGCTTAGTTTATATTATTAAGTTCTATATGTCGTGACTATTTCATTAGATTTTTACCCTACAATGAGTAAATACCACATAATAACTGATTGCACTACCTTGAATGTAATAATATAATTCTAACGTAGTGGTATTTACTCATTGTAGTAGTGCAATCAGTTATTATGTGGTATTTACTTATTGCATAGTTTTTTGCCCTACAATAAGTAATAATGTAAACTTAAACCATTGTTAATACTTCAATAAATAAAGCACTAACCAATAAGCAACCTCTTTTATTCCTTAGTGTACGGGGAAACAGACATTATGACTGCTAAACATGAGATTAGGATAGCTGACAATGTTATTGTTATTATTGTCATTGTTATCAGATATTATTGTCATTAAGATTGAATTCATCTTAAGAGAATAGATGTGTAATTCACTGAACATGATTGACAGGGATAATTTTAATTGTTGTTTCTTGTTATTAAGGCACAGAAACAGATTCTTATATGGCCCATGCTTTTGATATAGTATTCTTAACATGATTAAAGATATATATACAGTAAGTATATTTAGCGAAATCTCGTGTTTTGTTTGTTTGTTTTTTATGTTTGTTCTATTAGTGTAGTCAGCTTTGTTGATATCTTTACCTGTAATATTAGTCTGTCAGTCTTATTAAAACTGTTGCTGGTCATTAAAGTGTTCTAGAAAAAAGTTTCTCGATGTTCTTTGGACAACTTATTTGAGAATTAGCACCTTCTATTGGTAAGACTGTTAGAAAACTGGAACAGCTTAGTTTGAAAGTTGTGAATGCCAATGCTGTGGTACATTCAACAAAATATGCCTCCAACAAGTTTTGCTTCCACCCTATACTAATGTATATATATATCAATGATCAAACCACAATAAGAAATGGGAAAATAAGACTAAGATCTTTCAACCGTAACAAGCGGTCTTCGTCAGAATCAAAAACCCAACTGAAAAACCCACTTGGGTTTTTGACTCTGACGAAGACCGCTTGTTACGGTTGAAAGATCTTAGTCTTGTTTTCCCATTTCTTATTGTGGTTTGATCATTGATTGTTGTTTCACGTGTTTATGTGAAAACTTTATACATATATACATATATAACAGTTCAAAATTGAGGATAAGTAGTACACAAAGTAAAGAAACACACTTACAAACTCAAATTTTCAGGAATCTGTCTTCAGGAGAAAAGAGAAAGGAAGGCCAAGTACGTTGTAGACGCAACGGTTAGTAACCCTACTAGCCGGTACTATATTATCGGTTCAGACGAATTGGTCTGTGGTTAACCAAGATTGACCACGTCAGTAGACTTAGGTTTAGGTCCTCAAAATAGAATATATTTCAAATGAATTCCCTTTATAAGGATTATCGTTTAATACATCTTAATGCTTTAAAAAAATAGAGTAAAAATAAATGTAATTATAATTAAGTTAAAAGTGTTTTATAAAAAATATTTCATGTTTCTGACAGTAACCTCATTTATATAAATAACGATATTGATGTGAATCAAAGCTTGGAGAAACAAAGAATAACTTTTCTTGCTTTATTATTATATATTTTCCTTGAAAAGACACAAACATATTTCCTTACTTCTAAAGAAACCAATTACAACATGGAAAATATATTTGAGTATTGAATGAATATGCTTCATTTTTATTCATATCATGGTTTCCCTTCAAAACTTTTGTGCATAGGCCATTTTTGCTCAGGTCTATCAAGAACTATATTGTATATGCTTCATATGGGAAAATAAATTGTATATAAACAAATTTTACACTTTGTTCTCTTTTCTTGTTTTATATATAATATGTTAAATTAATATTTCAGTTATTACATGCAATAAATCATCAGAATTGTTTAAATGAAATTGTCACATTCACAACCCAAAAATATATACATTATATATTTTTCTATGATATAGACCTTCTTCTAGATACCTAAATCTAAACATATAATTATTTCTCAGTCAATAAAGATGAAACCATAGGTTGTGTACCAGCTGTTCTTATGTTATTTGGTTTTTTTGAATTTCTATTAGCTGTATTACTTTTTTTTAGTCTAAATATAAGAATTGCTTTTTCATTTCTCATTAATAATACTTTTTGTTAACATCTTTATAAATAAAATAATGATTTTGTCTGTACATTGCTTAGAACTGACTCATTTCAAGTTTTCTTTACGTTTCATACATTGGAGAAACCGAATCCACCCTTAGAAAAATTTCTCTCAGTTTGTCGGTTTGTCCGCAAAACTTTGTCACAGGTAAACTCAGCTACCATAAGACATATAAAGCTGAAACTTTTACAGTAGATTTGTGTAGGTCTAACTTAAAATATAGGCTATGAATTGATTGGAAATTCAACGTAGAAGTGAAGTTATGGACGTTTAACGCAAAAATGTTTGTCACAAGTAAACTCAGCCACCATAAGACATAGCGAGCTGAAACATTGACACTGGATTTGTGTGTGCCTAACTTAAAATATGGGCTCTAAATAGATTATTAATTCAGTACAGAAGCGAAGTTATGGGGCTTTTAGCTGTATTTTTCTAACTTCACAGACAAGTTTGTTTTGAAAATACACAGGTGTGGCAAGTAGGTATTGTTAGTTGATTTTAATTTCAATTGAGCACATGAATATATTGCGTATTTGACGTCATTGAAATGGTGTTTCACAGAGTTAAGGATGTACTATCTATTGAGAATAAATGTTTTGTAAACGAGCAATTCTCAGCCCTTAATATGAACAGGCATGAGAAATCAACAAACAAGTTCTTACGCTATATGAAGCCGAGGAAAGAACTTACAAGTCAGTAAAGAGATTGGATTAGTGATGAAGAAGCAGTTCATTATCTAATTGAATTTCTTGACTCTGAATTTATTTCTCCTGGACTGCCTGCTCATGAGTAAAAACTTAAAGTAGGAGCACCAATGATGCTGCAATTTATAGCAGTAACAAATTTCATGTTACGAAACATGAGTGACCCAAAAACTGTGCAACGGGACACGACTCTGAGTTCGTGCTCTACACAGATATGCCATAGAGGCGGACATAATGACTGGATGTGGTATTGGGGAGTCTTCCGAACCACTGTCTGTTTCCATTCAAATGATTGCAAGGTCCCCTCAGAGTCTATTTCGCAATGACGTTAACTAAGTCGCAAAGGGAGACTTTATCTAACGCAGGAATTCAAGTTAGCGAACCAAGTTTTTCTCACATGGTCAACTGTAGTTTACTTGCTCAATAGTCAGAGGTTTCAACTGATTGTTCTTCCATGAACCTGAAGGACAGACAGCTAATGTAGTGTATACAGAGGCATTTGTTTAACACTGTACTAATAATGGTGTTTTCTACTATTCTATAATTTCTAATTATAGTATTAGTATAATACTATAATTGATATGTTGGAATACCAAGTATAATAGAATTTTTGATTCCGTCAAAGACGGGTACATTTGCTAGTGTTAATATAAACCACTGGCAATCATGAACTTGAAGATTAAAAGTTAATAAAATCATAAAATATTATAATCATAAAATAATAAAGAAAGTGGTTAGTTGTTATTAGTAGATATGAGGATCTGATAATTTTCAGTTTGAACATAAATGATGGACACAAATGAAATAATAACATGAAAGGTGTATGTCATTATCCTTATAATTTCAAACAGAAGTTCTTAACCTTTTTCTCCAATGCCCCCCCCCCTCCCCCCTATTTAGTGAGCAAATTCTTTATTTTCCACCATAGTATCGGTTATTCATAACCATGTTATCGATTATGAACCATGCCGTGTTTAGTATATAAATAAAATACAGATTATTAGATTTGTGTATTTTAATATAAACACATACAAAAGGGCAATACTAGACGGATACAGGTTAATGGGTCTTTTGCATTTGTTTTTCCTTGACAAGTTCTTTAATGTTTGAGCCCATTTTTGAAATGGTGCAGCAACAGTTAGCTATTTGGTTTTGATCTTAACCATGCTCAAAAAGGCCGACTCGTACAGTTACATGGAGGGAAATACAACCAGTTGAGTGAACGACGCCACAGAAATGCGAGAACACGAACAATGCATAGTGGACAATCATACAAAAGAAAACAAAAAACGAACAAAAAAAGTGGCATTGTATCAAGAAAATGGTCAAAACTATCATTATTTTCTGGAAGTCTACTAATGTGTACTAATTATTATTACTATTATTATTAACCCAATAGTGTTATCACTTTTATCCAAACTTGAATTACAATACATTATAATTGGATGTTTATACTATTAAAACAGTGTGTAAATACTGCGATTTGTGAATAACGTGGACATTTGGATGTAATTTATCAAATATTGAAGCAATGCTTTTTCTGTTCGACCGGTCATTCCCCACTTGAACACTCCACCATTCCCAACAGGTGAAGAACCACTAAATTAGAAGTAATAACACAATTTTTATCGTTAACTATTGATTATAGTTTATTATTCTTAAATTAGCTATACTGCCTATAAAAAAAATAAAAGACATATTTGTTTTTCATACATATATAGTAAATTTTATTTTTCCAATAGGTTGTACAAGTATATCACATTCTTGGATATTGCTTATAATTATTAAGTCGTTAATGTCTAATGATAAGTTTCTTTTTGTTTGCTATCTTTTATTTCAAGTTAATATTAATCTAAGAAGTTACCATAGTAAGTAAATGAAAATTTGTTTTTATATGTTTCATTTTTATTAGTAAGCTATTCATTTTTATTAGTAAGCTATTCATTTTTATTAGTAAGCTATTCATTTCCATTAGTAAGCTATTCATTTCCATTAGTAAGCTATTCATTTTTATTAGTAAGATGTTCATTTTTATTAGTAAGCTATTCATTTTTATTAGTAAGCTATTCATTTTTATTAGTAAGCTATTCATTTTTATGGAAAGGAAAAACATACTTTATACCATATTGAGTTCACATTAAGTTATTTTAATTCCTTCATCCCGCGTTTATACGTATATATTACAACTACACTTAGTGGGGTAACAAACAATAGTGATTCATGCTATAAAAATAAAATATAAGAATGGAGAAACAACCTTTGATACTCTATATTCTGAATTGCTTTAATCACTCGTAATTAGTCTTCTTATTTGTCATTGCTAATGAGATCTGGAGGCCGGAATCTTTTCAGCCTTCTAATAAGGTTGGCAGATGGTAGGATGATAATTTCTGAATGAAAGGATTTAGGTTGGCAGGTAAAGATTCATGAAATTAACGGTATCATGATCGGATTTCTTGGTGTATAAAAGGAATTTTCAAATCATTATGAATGGTAATGTTAGAAACATAAAAGGGAGCTTGTACAATTTTATGCAGGATTATAGATTGGGCTGTTTGAATTCATTGGACATTTGTATGATTGGGAGATCCATATGTCTGAATCGGTATATGTATTGTACTATTGCTGTACTATTTGTTGCGTTGTCAAATTTGATCTTTTGTATAGAAGTAGGGATATCATCTTACATCATCTCAATCGGTTCTGTTGTTTCAGACTTGTATGTGGATTCTATGACAATCATTTGTTGATATACATCTTTAGATCTCACACTAAGTTCATTCCGCTTTACCTGTTGTCTTTTCACCCAGACAATATTCGACTTTCAATCGTCTCACCAGCATGGTTAGAAAACGTGGAAAACATTGTCATTAACTTTGTTCGCTCTCTATACAGGAGACCTAGAAAGGTAAGTACGAGTATTACATTCTAGTCAAAATTTTGAGATCGAGATATCAACAGAAATACACGTTTTGAAGTTCCCTGAGTTCAATAAAAAAGGTTTTCAAATTGGTCTGATTGAGTATCTCTGTGTGTGTGTGTGTGTGTGTGTGTGTGTGTGTGTGTGTGTTTGTGTTTGTGTGTTGTGTGTGTGTGTGTGTGTGTGTGTGTGTGTGTGTGTGTGTGTGTGTGTGTCAGTATGTGCATTTGCGTGTGTGCGTACGTGTGCGTGTGTGTGTGGTGTGTATGTGTGCGTGTGTGTGTATGTATGTGTGGTGTGTGTGAATGTGTGTGTGTATGCTTTATTATCTTTCCTTACAGATAGTTCCCCTACCATGAGAGAGTTTATACCTTTGTTACCACACATATATTCCTATTTATATCTACTACATTAATCTTTTATTACAAATAATATACATATATGCAGAAACTTCACAATAAATAAACACGTGATGAAATCAATAAAGTTTAAACCGCAATGGAAAAAGGAAATCAATAAAAATAAATAAGCCTTTCCATTTATGTCATCAGAGAGCAAACAAAGTAAAAACTGTATAGCTCAGCTAAATTGAAAGGCCTCAGAGCATTTAGTTTTATTGGTTTCTTTTTGCATTCGGGTTTAAAATTCATATATTATACTTGTTTTAGGTATACTTTATATGAAGATATCAATTAAGAAAGTTGAAAAATCTTTTCTCTATTGATAATAAACAAACTTTCAAAGGACTGTTGCTTCATTTTTGGGGATGTTCAACAAAGAGCAGTAAATAGAGATGCTAAAAAAAAACAACAGAAAATAGGGATGTTACGCTAAAAGCATCAATAGTAATACCGGGGATACCATTAGCGATGTCCAAACAAATGCTCTTCATTTTCATAATTAGGTATATGAAAATAGCCTTGTATTTCTCACCTGATATTTTTTACTAGGATTTTTGAATGGTATGTATGCCTGAAAACAATTATTCTATATGAGCTATTCCACAGGTAAATTTAAAGGTTTGACGCAATTACTGTGATTTCTTTAATATCTTAATGCATTTCAATTGTTTAAACAAATCGATAATTTAAAAGAAAATCTGAGAAAAGGTATTACGTTCTATTACAATTATGAAAAGTGTTCTCTGCATAATATGTTTGAAGCAGTGGTTACACAATGGTACAGCTTTCTCCAAGGAGACTCACTAACATTAAGCAGATAGCAGGATTTTCGCCTAATGCAATTACTCTTGTTTTATTTTTCATGATATACAGCCCTTCTTTAGTCAAGGTCTCGCTATTCTAATTCCTTTTCATCACTTCAATTAAATTTCACTCAAGAATAAACGAGTGCTTGTTATTCACCATTAAAGCTTCATATCATTAAGCTGATTAATGACACGAAAGAAATACTTTTCATTTGAATATTACTGAAATAATTCAATTTTTCGTTTCATTGTTAAATTTACTTCAGCGATTAACATTTTTATTTAAGTGTGTTGATATGTTAACGCGGTTGATATACTGCTAAGGTACAGTTGATTTAAAAGAAATAAACGTATATCATTACGTATATACAGGGTTGCTTTGATGCCTTTAAGTAATGAGTATTAGAAAGGGGAATATGGGATGAATACTTGATGGGATGAGAGCTGGTGTGTGGTTGTAGGAGATAATCGTATTATAACACATAATAGTTGATATTAAAAATTATTTTATATTACCATCAGATATGGTAGTGTTGAATATTACAGCAGGAAGTCAAGGCTCCCGATTGTACTTGACTGTTTGACCTAGACGCCCTGATTTTCGATCGCTTCATTGCAACGGCTAGCAGCTTATTGTGTGGAATCCTTCAAGCAGAAGTCATAGGCTGAGATTAGTAGTCGTTTAAGCTATGGACCGCCTAAGGAAAAATTAGGAAAACCACTTTACAGGAGTATGGAAGAATCTGGGATAAGCATTTCCAGACACCTTGAATACTGAACCCTGCTTGCGGTGTGGCATCATGGTGGCTGTTTCATTCTTCTGTGATCAGAATTCTCCAAATTTAGTTAAATTTAGTTAAATTAATTAAATTTAGTTTCAGTTGATAACTAATTTAGTCACATTTTATGAGAAAGTGTCGATGCCAAGAATAACATATCAGCTTATGAATATAATTCATAATATGAATACATATTCATATTATATTCATATTATATTCATATCATATAATATTCATATTCATATTATATGAATACATATAATTCTGTATGAATTATGCTGCTTCTCAGATGCCAACACTTCTTTGATGGGTACCTTAAGTTTCTTGCTTAGTCTCACGATGTTGAAATATCAGCTCAGCTTGCTAAAAGTCATCTTTGTGCTTGAAATTCCGAAGCAAAAGTTCTTAAATTTTCAAATCCAAATAGTTTGAGGATATGCTGACTTCTTCTTTCTTTCTAGCGCATGGGAAAACTTGGAGTGCATAGCCAGTTTGATCTAGCTGTGAATGAACTCATTTGGTGTATACCATGGTACATGCAGAATAACTTAGAATCTTGTGTTTTATACCGAAAAGCATAAATACGTTTCATTAGCTATTCGTGGGCTTAGTCATGGCTGTAACCTTCGTGGTAGTGACTAGCCTCAGTAGACCTTGATAACACTCCTGGTGCTGTATACCATGGAAAGTGTGCGAGTGACATGGTACTTTAGTAACACTATTATATCAATGTGGACAACCAGATAACTAAGGGCAGTTACTACAGGTACGTTCTGATGAATGCACATGTAAGTGTAGTGAACGTGACTTTCTAATTTTGCTGTAATGTTTGCGGTGAAGTACATTTATATGGATTAATATTTCTCTTCCTCGCTTTGGTCCAATGCATCATTTTGTCAATGTGCTATTAGAATAGTTATACCTATCAAAATGACTACAGAACTCCAGGGTAGCGTCTGTATAAATCTCTCCTCTTAGTACTTGCATGTATTTGCTGTTTATATTACACTTCAGAAAGTCCTACAACCAGCAGCATAATGAACCATATCAAAATCATAGCCCAGAGGACAAATATGAATACTTGTGTTACTTTATTATTTCGTTTCTTTTTCTTCTCATGAGAACAGAGCACTGTGTTTTCCCTGACTGCACGTCACTAGCGTGTTCATAGCAATTGACGAAATAAACATGAACTGTGATATAAATGAAAGAAAGTGAAGGAGGAACGTAAATTAGAAAAACACAAGATATTGGAATCGAAATAATAATATTATTAAAAGTATTTAAAAAATAATCTTCCTGTGTGCCTAGTGACTGGTGTTTATATATCATGCCCCTATGTTAATATGTAAACATTACATGAACTTGTGTCTTTAGAATTTATTCTTTAGTATTAACAGCTACAACAACTTGAATTAAAGACACTATTTTAGGACAAACGACACTCCTAGATAACGTGAGATTTCGATTGAGATTCGTATTTTAGATGTTCAAACTTTAAAACCAAGGCTGTAACTAAAAAAGAAGAACTTATTTAGACGAAATGACTTCTAGTTGGAATTTATAATTCATGGTTGTAAGTTCAAAACTCACTGGTTAAGATCTAACCGAAATTTATGCAGTAGTTGTCTCTAGTTTAGAAGTAGAACGTCACTGATGTATGAACGTACTGTTTTAAGTAAAAGTTGGTTGGTGACTAAGGTATACTAGTAAAGCAAAGTTCGAAAGTAAACCTTCTCCTTTGAAAGTAAACGAGTTGAAATAACGAGTCCTACTCAATCAACAGGAAGTTACAACTGTGAATGGTGAAGATGGAAATTAATGGGATTAGTTTATACATATGGTATAAAATAAATGGTACAAAATGAAATAAGGATACAGAGATGTACATAGCCAAGGATGAGTGTCTGTTGTACAAATGACTAGAAATACGATGGAAGTGTGTAGAGGTATGAAGAGTACATCTGATTCATATTGGAAAGAAGGTACGTTTGTTTGTTATTTTTTCTTTAAAGGTTAAGCAGTGGCCTTTATATTCACTCTATGACTAAGTAAAGAAAATATAACAGAGTATAAGAAAATACGAACGGTAAATACAAATAAAGAGAAAATATAATTTTTTTTTGTTCTATGATTAATTTAAGAAAAGTTGTACTCCTGGAGATTTGCTCATTGAGGAAAACGCGAAGAATTATTTGTGCAATGATTGTTAATTTCTTAAGCTTTCAGAATAGACGTTGTTTGTATTAGGTAAGGTTGCAGTGGCAGTCCCACAAGGGAACACATTTAGGCCGAGCATTGGCCCTTTTGTGATACCACACAATGAAGATTGATTCCACAGTGGAAGTCCTAAATTTTGCCTAACTCAAGTGTATTTAGAGTAGGGATCTTTAACGAGTACCTGACATCGCACAGGCTCGGGACCGACCGTTCAACGTCCTTCTCCGAAAGACGACATACTCAGATTTATTCACCTCCCGCGTGAATAAATCTAGGATTTATTCACCTCCCGCGTGAATAAATCTAGTGCCAGGTGGGGATCGAACCCCGGTCATATCAGTTCAGAGGCGAGCACATAACCACTGAGCTAGCCTGACCCCCTGTTGTTTGTATATTATTGTTTGTATTACCTTCTACATGTGGTGATTATTTCATTAATTTTTTTTCCTTACAATGAGTAAATACCATATATTAACTGATTGCACTGCCTTAGAAGTATATTACAGTATAACAAGTTCTGTTTTTCAAAGGAAATATCAAAATCACTTCAGTAAAGCATCCGGAGATCTGTTTACATAAAAAAAATATGACAGTTATTTGCATTCCTTAAAGAAGTTCTAAATAATAATAAAAAAGTAACTTTGAAATAGGTATCTGACTGTTAGGTGAGGAATTGTGAATGGACCCCCTTGACAAAGTCAATAGTAGCTTTTTCTGCTTTCATTCCCTCTATATTTACCTTTGATTTAAGAATGAGGTCGCGCGCATTTAATCGAGTAAATACTACTGATTCTGTCTAGACTCTTTATTTGATTTCTCTAGAGATCAGGGTTTCCAGGTTGAACCTTTTCAATATATTTAAGCTCAAAAATACGATTATGTAATTTTTATCATATTTTATGAAAACATTTTTAAGTCATAGCGCTTTATCGAATAAACTTCGGTTAAGTGTAATTAATAATAAAAAACGATTATAATCTACGGCAATATTGTTTTCTTAAAAAATTGTACTAGATCAAATAGAAAGAAAACTAAACGGGTTTTTAATTTAACTTTACTGATTTAACGTAGAGCAGTTAATTAATATTTAATAGAAAAAATACACGAACAATTTAAATGATCAAATTTTACATTTGTTTGTCTCCCTTTGGCTGGTTGCAATCAAAATATGATTGAGATATTATTTTACAACAATTGGTATAAAGCAATCTGGTTCACAACAACCTGTATAAAATTACGGACAAAATTAGATTTTTTTTTTTTAATTCTAGATTACAGAAATGAAACCACAAGTCAGAAAATTGGAGGAAATCCTATAACTATATCGGATTACTAATGATTAAACCAAGTAATTTAAACTGCAATATTTTTCTACGAATAAAATATCTGCTATGTAACACGATCTGAATTATTCATAATAAATTTAAAAGAGTTTTTAAAAACTGAATAAGTTTTAAATTATTTGTATGGTTCATTTTTTTAGTTTTGGATTTGTAATCGCAGTTTCCATTGAGATCATCTCAAATCTCACTCATATCATATGTATTGAAAAACATCGTACTGTTTCCAATTGTCAAGTTGTCAAGTTACTATTGACAAGAGTATACTGTGTTAAGTTGGGGAGATTAAGAAACCTGTGGATCTGTGCCTCAAACATTTGAGATATTACCTGTTATTTTTGTTATTGTTATATTACAGATTCCTCTGTGGTACAAATAGTATGTATCTTTATAATATTTTTTAGTTTGTATTAGGATAGGAAATTACAAATACTAGTTCTGTTAGTAAGATGTTTTAAGTACTGTTGAATGTTTAAAATATGTTTTTGGTCAGTAGTATTTTTTTTTATTGGTTATAAAATTTCTGAGTCATATAATTTTTATAAAATAATCCTTAGAGATTTATTTTAAGCCAGTTTAGTTTAAAGGACATGGGGGTTGACCTACTGCTGTAACCTTTGTAAAATCTCGTTATTCTAGGCAGCCTGGGATCGATTATTCTAAATAAAAAAAATTATAAACTTGCTTAATTCCTAACAAAGACAAAAATACTATGCTTTAAGAACTCATATTTCAACATTTATTATTGTAGGGTAAAAATCTAATGAAATGGTCTCCACATATAAAACTTTTAATGATATAAACAACGCGTTTCGAACACGTAGTGTTCTTTCTCAGGCATTAACTAAAAAATACAATGACACCAGAAAGTTATCTATAGTACAAAGTAAATAAGTACAAAAATTAATATAAAATAAAATAAGGCAGAAAGTACGAACCTAAGGATGAGTGCCTCTGAATAAGACTGACTGGAAATGGAATGGACATGGGTGGGGGTATAGGGTACATCTGTTTCTTATTAGAGCAGGTACATTTTTCTCTTAAAGTTAGGCTGAGCCTTTACATTTTCTTTTAGACTAAGTGTAGGAAACATATTGAAAAAATAACACACAGAGCTATATAGCGTTATAGCTATATAGCTATATAGCTTATATTTCGTTATAGCTCTGTGTGTTATTTTTTCAATATGTTTCCTACACTTAGTCTAAAAGAAAATGTAAAGGCTCAGCCTAACTTTAAGAGAAAAATGTACCTGCTCTAATAAGAAACAGATGTACCCTATACCCCCACCCAAGTCCATTCCATTTCCAGCCAGTCTTATTCAGAGGCACTCATCCTTAGGTTCGTACTTTCTGCCTTATTTTATTTTTTATTAATTTTTGTACTTATTTACTTTGTACTATAGATAACTCTCTGGTGTCATTGTATTTTTTTAGTTAATGCCTGAGTCTTAAACACTACGTGTTCGAAACGCGTTGTTTATATCATTAAAAGTTTTATATGTGGAGACCATTTCATTAGATTTTTACCCTACAATGAGTAAATACCACATAATAACTGATTGCACTACATTAGAACATTTATTATATATCAATGATGATTTTTGTTATTCTGAGTAACTATTTCAGAGAACATAGTATTCCCTAATATATGGCAAAAAGAAAAATGCAGCTTCGTTTTCTGGTGCAATGGTTAAATTATATTCTTTTCATTCACAGGATAAAGCAAAGTTGATTTAGAAGTTAAATTTGGTTATATTTGGAAACTATGTTTAATAACACTAGAATAATAGCAACGGAAAAGGATGGAAAAAGACTCAGGATATAGAAACGCTGTACATACTGGAAAAAGCTTCAAGATGAACGAGTATTCGTTCATACTTAACAAAAGTTATTCGCTTATTTTGACAAAATAAGCTATATATCATCATATATTTAATTTTGTTGATAATTTTGTAAAAAATTATCATCATATTTAATGATAGATGGTAGCCTCGAAGCACACAATATACCAATATACAGTTCTACATTTTGTTGGTTTATAACAATTCCATACCATATAACTTGCTCAGCTTCAATCAGAGTTAAGGTGATTAATGTAGTTAGTAGAAGGGCTGATCAAACTTTGTTCACTGAAATTAACTTAATGAAAGATATTCCAATAGCTAGGTTCACACCTACCTCGTCCATTGGTCCTGTAAATAAATAAAATTTATTATTTATAATTTATACTTATTATTTATATTTTATATGCTTAAGAACAGAGTTTGAGATTCAGATGTTATCATTTTTGATGCATAAGTCTATTGATAATTCTGAAATAATAACTAAATCGTACTTGCAGATGTTAAGTTTGTATTAAGGATTAATTTTTTGACAAAACTAAAACGGGCTGGAGTAAAAAATGGTTGTAGAACTATTTAAATTAAAACTTAGATGAATTCTCTTAGATTGCCAGAACAGTACAAGGGGTTTTGTATGAAAGATATACATCTATAAAATTCATCTGCAACAATTTGTTGATACATTTGATCAAGAGAAGAAAAAAAAGTGTCTGTAGTCAGGATTATAATGCTCGCTGCCTACACGATACCAACTGGTAGGAACTGGAACTTCTACTTATACCAACAAAACTTAAGAAGATTGTCCGATGATGATTATTTTGTTTGTCATTATTTTTAACCATGCACTTGTAACTTCAATTCTAAAACAGTCCAGCATTCATTCATGCTGTCAGAAAAGTAAACTATACTACATGTAACTACACAGTTTAAAAGACTATACTACTGTGTATCTTTCATTCCTCGTAAATTAAATAACATTTAATCAGAACACACTGTGTCAAGCTAACATCACATCGTGAATCTAAGTGTGGTTTGAAAATATATACCAAACCTAAAGGACTGGCCCTTGATAATCTGTTAACATTCAAAATTGATCCCGGACTTACATCTCATTACAGTCCTCGTATAGATATACAGTCTTCATCAAAGAAAACAAAAGATTTTTCAATACAATTATGTATAATTTAAATTATAAAAAATTGTCAAATTAAATAACTGGCCACACAAGTAAATATAATAAATTTTCAACCTCATTAAAAAACTGGTTTAAAAAAATTTAAAATAAATTTATTTTTAATTTGCAGTTATTACAGTTGAAAATCCACTTAAAAAGAGTATTACACAAATAAAACACAAAAACAATGATGACCTTAAAAATTCATTTTTGTATAAAATTTAAGACTTTTTAGTTAGCTTTTTATAATTTTTTTTATTTTTACCCCCTCAAAAGGCCGCCCCCTGGTACGTGCCACCCGGAGCGGACTTCCCCTCCCTTGATACGTCAATGACGCCTGTCACAATAAACATATGACTCTATATCTTATTTATGCTATAAGATAATTATAATCTACTCTTTTTTGAACTTAAAGTAAAAAAACTTATATTCATTTTGTCCCAAGATTAACATAAACAATGCTACTTGAAATATTATATTCATCTTTTTTTGTAAGATTTTATATAACATCTCAAACGAAAGAACGATTTATAAAGCTATTATTTACAAAATACTAATTCCTACTGGTTGTACAAAACAAAAGTAACCAATACCACAGCGTAATATTCCAAATATTTAATATAAGAATATCATTTTTTGTAAAATAAAATATGAAATCATATTTTAATGTCACACATTAAATTCAAAACTGTTGGTTTGTAAATAAAATTACAGATAACACTCTCTGGGCAATGCAAACTTCGTTTATGTTATTAGCCATATGAACTCAGTAGGCTAGATAAGACCATTTGTCCCGGCCTCAGAAACGTGTCTTTGAATACCTTAACCCTTTGTTGTTTAATTTTGAAATTTTCGTACGGTAGTTTTGGAAGATTATTAATTATTATATACCAGAAATTAAGTATAATCAAATTTACATTTAGATGAAAACTGCTTGATAGTTTCATCATTAATCTAAACACCTTATTTTGAGAGTTTCGGGCTATGAGTTCCAATACTTAAAGGTCAGTTTCTCAAACTTGGAATTCGGTGGAATCGTATCAACTATTTTAGTGAATATAACGATGTTAGTTACGTCACAGGCTTCTATATATAGCAGTAAGCCACAACCTATAATCAAATAACCTTTCTTTCCTTTCCTGTTTCTCCATCTTAATGTAGTGTTCACGTTGCAAATATTTTCCAATCCCTTCTAATAAACTAATTATTTCAAACATTGCTAATAATATTTTTAACAGAATTATGCAATATAAACGATTACATATTTTGCTAGAAATAGTATGTTATTGACTTTTTTTTCATGATGATACTGAAATATGTTTCATATTATTTTGCCTCAAATTTAAATACTACGATTTGAGCCAATGACACTCGTTCATAGATTATTCATGCAAAAGTATTCAATATAGTTGGTATTATGTCCATCTAAAACATATTCAGTGATTGGTTGAATCATTCTAAGTATTAGATTATCCAACGCACTCAAATTTTTTTTCAAGTTCTAAAGGAAAGCCAACATATTTCAAAAATGGTTTACTTGGGTTTGCGGATTTATTTTAATGGTGTTTGAGTTTATATAAAACCAATAGATGATTACAATATTATATAACAAATTTAGTGACTTTAAATTAGATCCAGAGAAACAAGAGAAGAAGTTGTAAAAGTAGAAAAATTGTAGCATTATTTCTAGTGAAACCAATATCATACTAGTAGGAGGAAGGGTAAAAATAATCAGAATTATTTGTTGACAAAGTTTATCGAATTGTACTGACTAGGAACCATTTAGTAACTGATCATTTAGGCAGACAAGTTTCTTTTTTATTGTTTAAATCGATTCCACTAGCGGGTTAAAAACGTCAGCCCTTTACGGTCTTTTTGTTTGATCGATCGGTGATTCTACATTGGAAGTTTTAAATTTTGCCTACCTCAAGTGTATTAAGAGTAGGTTTTTTTTTTAACGAGTACCCTACTTCGTACAGGCTCGGGACCGACGGCTTCTTGTTCTCTCCAAGGGACAATTATTCACCTCTCATGTAAATAAATCTAGGGCCAGATGGGTATTGAACCCTGGTGTCTATCAGTTCAGAGGTGAGTACCTTAACCACTGAGCTAACCTGGGCACCCTATTACATGGTTACATCTAAGACAACAAGCATTAATGAGAATCGTAAGATGAAAATATTGGTCATTAGAAAGAAGAAACTAAGTTCACCAATACCGAAAAAATATTTTTATTTACTTGAGTGATGCTTTCTAGACCATTCTGTACCTCTTCAATAGATTATCTTAATTCATTTTATTCCAAATTAACTAGGAAACAAAAAGCACTTGTGAGGGTACAGTAGAATTTCATAGCAGTAATTAGTGTACTCCTTTACAGCCTACTTTAAACTCATTCAAACGGTTACACAATTCATGTTTTAGTACAAAGGCAATACATTTATTGGTAGTTTAAAATATGAAAAACTCTTAGTTTATAACAGCATTGCAATAATTTATTTACAGAGACAAACTCTGTAAATATTTTCCATTTATAAAACTCACATAATATTTAAAAATAAAAAATTGAAGAAAAGTGTGTACGCGTTTGAGCAATTTAAAGAGGATATAATCACTCTCTAGTCTAAAGAACATAATAAGTGACCTTTTCATGCATAAAATTCTCCACATTTTAGTCGACTGTGTGAGCTTTATTTGGCTAAAAAGACATGTATTAAAAGAGTGATGTCATAGTCGTGTAACTGATTTTCTGTGTAAAGTTACCTAACTATAATGCCACAAACCCTATTCATAGGGTTTGTGATATTATTCACTTAGCAGCATGCGTAAATTCCTGAAGACCATCTGTGTTTGTTCCTTTAAAACCTTCAGATAATTTGATTGATTAGCTAACTCATAAAGACTTGTAAAAGTCAAGAAATTGGAATATTGGTAATTAGATTCGTCAGCAAACTTAAAACTTCTAGTACTGCATACCAAACAAGTCTTTGATTTTACTTAAAAGAAAAAAAAAATCAAGCATGGCCTAATTAAGCTCCAAATCTTGTACATTCATGAATGTTGAACATTCAATTGTTAAAAATGAATCCATTCTAGATAAACACAAATAATGGCAAATATGTGAAATTCTATCCAAAAAATGATGAATATGTGAAAGTGGCAACATTTAGAAGAACAGGCAAATTTGAGCTTGGCATCATTATATGCATTCTACTAAAACAGTTAATATATTGGTGTGTTTTCTAAAGCTGCTGTTGAAGTATGAACCTTAAAATACTTTGTAGGGAGTATTTTTATATTATCAGAAAAAATTATTGATTATAAAGTGTTTTTCTTCAATTCAACAAAAGCGTAATATTTTACAGCCAACTTTGAACTCATTCAAACAGTTATATAATTATTGTTTATAATGACTAGATTCTTAATTATTACAGTCAATAATTATATTTCAAATTATTGTCCTAATTTATAAAATACATTTATTTATAACAAATTTGTTCCTTGGCCTTCTTTAAGTAATGTATAAATATAATAAAATCGAATTGATTGAATTTGTAAAAAACCAAAGGTAACTTTATTAGTTTTATCTTTATTGTTACAGAATTTTGTTACAATAAAAAATCCTGTTTATGTAAACATAAACGTAAACATTATTTATGTAAACATAAATTTTCATTGTATCAAAAAATTGTATCATTATATATCATTATATAACTTGTTGTTATAAAATGTACGAGGAAATAGCATTATGCTTTTGTTTAGATTTAAGAATCATTATAACTTGTTATAAAATGCACGAGCAAGTACCATTATGCTTTTATTTAGATATAAGAATCATTATAACTTGTTGTTATAAAATATACTAGAAAGTACTAGAAAGTACTTTATATAAATTGCTTCATTATTTGCAATTATATAAAATGTAATTAAATATAATTAAATTGGATTTAATTTAATTTCTATATTTATTTTTTTTATTTGTCAATACAAAATATGAACTATTTATAATTTACTTTTATTATTGTGTTAATAGTGTATACAAAAATTTATATATCTAGAATGACCGGAAGAGTAGGAATAATATCCTTGTTGTTATAAAATATACTAGGAAGTAATATTATGCTTTTATTTAGATATAAGAATCATTATAACTTGTTGTTATAAAACATACTAGGAAGTACTATTATGCTTTTATTTAGATATAAGAATCATTATAACTTGTTTTTATAAAACATACTAGGAAGTACTATTATGATTTTATTTAGATATAAGAATCATTATAACTTGTTTTTATAAAATGTACGAGGAAGTACCATTATACTTTTATTCAGACATAAGAATCATTATAACTTGTTGTTATAAAATATACTAGGAAGTACTATTATGCTTTTATTTAGATATAAGAATCATTATAACTTGTTGTTATAAAATATACTAGGAAGTACCATTATGCTTTTATTTAGATATAAGAATCATTATAACTTGTTGTTATAAAATATACTAGGAAGTACCATTATGCTTTTATTTAGATATAAGAATCATAATAACGTGTTGTTATAAAATATACGAGGAAGTACCATTATGCTTTTATTTAGATATAAGAATCATAATAACGTGTTGTTATAAAATATACGAGGAAGTACCATTATGCTTTTATTTAGATATAAGAATCATAATAATGTGTTGTTATAAAATGTACGAGGAAGTACCATTATGCTTTTATTTAGATATAAGAATCATAATAACGTGTTGTTATAAAATATACGAGGAAGTACCATTATGCTTTTATTTAGATATAAGAATCATAATAACGTGTTGTTATAAAATATACGAGGAAGTACCATTATGCTTTTATTTAGATATAAGAATCATAATAATGTGTTGTTATAAAATGTACGAGGAAGTACCATTATGCTTTTATTTAGATATAAGAATCATTATAACTTGTTTCACCTACAAATAAATTATTTTAGAGTAATAAATACCAGTATGACTCGTAGTTAGGGAAGATTGAAAATAATTTGTATTTAAATGTCCCTGAGGGAGTTTCTGTCTGGGTCACCAGAGGACATAAATCACTACTGTCTTTGGCTGGCAAGTTTCAGCTAAGAGAAACTCTTAAATTGATGTCTTGATGAATAGCCTGATGTCTACGAAGAGCAAACCACAAATTAGATCTAAAACTGCTTCCCAACCCTTAAGTAATTTATTTACACCTGTACCAACATTTCCAGCTGCTCCTCAATATAAAGGGTTATAATCAACTAAAATAAATTACCATTCATTCTATAAATAAGTTTATTTATCAACTTCATGTTCAATTACTAAATTCATTATTTACGTTAAGCATCAATTTTTTTGACCAAGATATTGTTGATATTACTAAAACTGATATTAGATCAAATTGTTACAAAAGTTGTACTCGTTGGGTTTTATTCCACAACAAAATTCAATAACACCATTGTTTTTATGTCGTTGGCAATCCATGAATAATTATATAATCTGATTTTATAAGTCTTACAGTATGTTTATTAGAATTACTAATCTGCGTTCTGAACGTCATAAAAGTGTTTTATAGCTCAGATGTTATTAAATATTTTACTAAGATATAGGTAATAATTTTTCGATAAATGGCTTTCCTATTATTCAGTGTAGAGCATGTACGAGTAAATTAGAAAACATTCTTTCATTAACACAAAATGTAATGGTGTTCAGAGAAAATATTGATAAATTGTATCAAATAAAAATAAATAAATAGTGTGTGAAAATCAAAATTAAATTTAAGCTTTGTATTTATGTATGTTTCATAATAAGCGAGAAGTGTTCAAATGAAAAAAAAAATGAAATCAAAAAACTTAAACAATTACAACTCCTAATTTGTTTGAATACTTTGTTCCATTCTTATATTTTTACTAAAGAAATATTTTTCGTAAACCACTGTACCTTCTATTCATTATGAAATGAACGAATTGTTAATTAGGAATTTTCCAATTTGAGCAGCAGATTTATAGACATTTACGTCTCAAAGATTGTTCAGCGAATCGTGAACCATTACCAGTGAAAAGTGGCATTTGCATTTAGATCACCCATTTACAAGTGAATGAAAGGTACTTGGTATATTAACAAGTCAGATCAAGTTTAGTTTCTAGAAGGCTGTAATTTATTATCAATTTACGTTGTGATTGCTCCTTTAATGCCTCCATTTGAATCATATTTATATTATCTGCTTCGGCCATGTTTTCAACACTCCTGAAACCAACTGATATTACGTATAACGGCTGTATAAAAATGCCGTTATTTTACAACTACTACATATTTATATCTTTAAAACTATGCAATTGGTGGTTCTTAAGTTAAAATAGTTGCACATTGTCGATTGTCGTTATCAGGTTAAGAATGGACTTTTGTATCAATTATCTTATCTCTTACAATGTGTTTGAATTTACTGAACTTATAACGATTTATAAGATGTTTTTGCAATCAACTACACAAGTTAAGACATTCACCGTTATTTCTAAATAATATCTTTAGTATGATGTTATCACTTTATTGAAAAACCTAGCTGTCAACTAGGTTCAACTGCTATCAACTGCCAGTTCAAACTGACTATAAAAAAATTATTAAAAGTTCAAATTCTAGTATTTATCTAAAATGTCACAGTTAATACCCAAAAAAGGTATAATTATTTACCGTTAAGAACAGAGTTCATAAATTGTACTGACTTAAGCCTAATATACGAAGAAATCGCTACGTGATTCTGAGGACTTATAAGAGTCTATACCCATTATCGACATTATTGTATTTAATTTTATCCTTTGTAATGAACGAATAGTTAGTCCAAGTAAATTTCATTAGTGTTTAACTCTGGAATTCTTTTTATATCATAATTGCTATAATTCCTCAGACGAATTTGGCTGTTTTAACTCATGGAGCGTTAATGAATGTCAGATACAGTCATAGTAAAAACGGTATATGGAGAAATGATATAATAAATACTTAAGAACCTTTCATTTTGCTAGTCACTGTTTGAGTTTGCCTCTTGATAATTTTATAATTCTATGGACTAGAACAACATAAAAATATACTTAAATATTACAAAGAACAATTCTAGAGACCAGTAACACAGGAAGATCTGTAAGAATGGAAGATTGTTATCTGTTTGGATAGTCTGCTCTTTTACATATAAGAACTCTAATAATATAATGTTGAAAGAGAGAATGAGGATGATGTATTCGATGAAGTTCCTATCACTGATGATCTTAGAGAGCTGATTTCTCTGGGAGAATCAGTTTTCCATTGTAATATTGTTGATCTTAATCATCTAATTAGTTGATTTATTTGTCGAATTGAATTGAAACATTTATGAAGTTGTGAGTACCCACTTCCTGTTCAATGACAACAACGTATTAAGCAGTTAACAAGCGAAATGATAATATTGAATTATCCCTACATGTGTATGGAATGGAAGCTAGCAGAGAGGTCCTGATTCTGTAGAGTTCATTCTACTTTCAATTTTAATTAGAGTCGTAAATAACGCCATTGACCTGGTTTACGCCACTTCACTGTAAGCACTGAATAAACAGAATTCAAGTAGCAGCACTTAACACCAATAAAAAACCCAGCATACTAATTCCCTTCCACATCGGAATAATGTAGAAACATCCGTTTTTAAATCATACAACCTACTGGAAATGAAACTCTGACATGAATCAATTGTTTTAGTCAAAAATCTAAGACGTAATTCTGAATTTCTTGCATTAGTTTAGACCAGCGCTTCTTAAACTTTTTTACTTCAGGGCGCACCTATGAAACCAAACCAAAACGTTGGGGCGCATCACTGATTTTAATATAGAAAGTTTAGTCCTGTGATTTGATAACAGGAAAATGATTGGAAATTAAAATGTATAGTTTTTTTAAGAAAAAGAAAGAAAGAGAGAGAGAGAGACAGAGAGAGTGAGAGAGAGGGAGGGCTAGTAAAAATGATTTAAATCCCCGAGTAAAGGCACAGATGAAGTATTATCCATTCATGCTTAAAGATTAAAGAAATTTGCCTTCCAGTTCAAAATATGAAGTAGCCGAGACTTGACTCAGACTTGAAAACCCCATACTTGGTGTTTTCTCAAATAAATTAAAATGGTGCAAAAACTAAAATATAAATCTGTTATATAAACTTAATCTTCCATTATCTTGGGGCGCACCTGGCTACCTTCCAGGGCGCACCGTTTGAGAAGCACTGGTTTAGACACATGTTTATTTTGTACATAACTGTAGTAAATAAGCAAAAAACAACATATAAATTACTAAAATATTTAAAAGTATTGAAACTATTGTTTTAAATGTAGTTATAATTATATTGATATAGCTTCTCGACCACTGATTCTTAAAGTTCAAAGATGAATTTCCTAAGAAGTTTTGGTATCAAATCAGTGATCGAGAAGATATATCAATATTAATAAACCATAAGATACTAGGTCATGTATATTAGACCAAAAATTCTCAATAAACTCATCTTTGAACGTTATAATTAGAGTTTTATTGTTTTCAGTAAGGTTTCTAAATATGATACAGTTTGAGAACCACACAATGAAAAAGTGACAGAGTTATCTATAAGTTGATCTTAAATCGGTAAGCTAAAATCTAATTTTAACCAAAGTTTACATCCAAACAAAAATTAATAGTAAAATTCAATTGCCTGAAGAGCTAAGCATAGCTGAAACTTTCATTACCAACATTAGGTGTACCTTTATAATTTGAACCACTCCGAAATGAAAAGCAATTAACTCAAGTTTAATTTGTTACACTGATTTAAAAAACATGTTTTTTTTCTTTAATAAAGACTACCTCTTTATGTAACTCTTATCTTTTTTAACTATTAATAACAGAACTTGTTATTTATAATAGTTAGTTATAATACTATAAGTATTACATTTGATATCTGTATATTTCTTTCATTTCTGTATTTAAAAATATTTCTCTAATTATTAACATTCAACAGAATCTTTTCAAACCTTTTAAAAAGCTTAATTTAGATATAACATCCGTGGGAAATATCTTATTCACTACAAAATTCTTTCACAAAAATGTATTTTCAAATGATATGAAGATATTGATCTAATGCTTTCAAACAACTGTCAACTGATAGAATATTTAACGAGATACATATGCATTTAATGTGATTTGTGGTTCCTTGCGGAGCTAAATAATACATAATGATATATAATGAGATAAAATGAATATAATATAATGTATGTACTAATGAAATCATGGAGATCTTTATATTAATACGCTAGTAACTACGTTGGTCATGATTTGTAATAATATTGATAATTGGGCATATCTAACTGCTGTAAATAATCTACAACTAGAAATCAAAGTGATCTTAATTAGACATCATTATATTCTCTAATTAGCATTTAATAGTGCATAAGTCATATAGTCAATTTCATAAACATATTTTTACTTTTTATACCTAAAAATAGCACACTTCTACTCGAAAAAGATCTCTACTCTTATAAATTTTACTGAAGTTAAAGTTAGGACTTGTGATATGAAATCAGCTTGATAATGTGGCTTGTCATTAACTAAAATTGGAGATGAATGACAAATGTGTGATACTTTCTGTCTTAGTGAAAGCCAGTAAATGTGAGCGTTGGGAGTAATACTACAAACATATCTCAGTGTCGCTTCTTACACCTACTATAGTGCTGTAGTGCTAAACTACCACCATGTTGATATGACACGCCTGTCAGTAGTGACACTGCAAGGTATAGCAAGTGACAACACATGGTGCTTAGGACATAAAAACAGGGGATAGCGACAGAGTGGACTTCTGTATTATAAAGATTAGTTGAGTAATTTTTTTTTTATAATTGCATTAATAAGAAAAAGGGTTATAATGCCTCCTTACAAATTCAGAACATGTTTTTTTATCGCTAAACTGATAACAATGAAATTTGGTTAAAAATTTGAATCTTGGATTAGCAGTTTATAAAAAAAAATATAAAATTCCGATTGTTGCACAGGGTAATATAGTATAAAAATAAAATTATTTTTTGGAAAAATGTATCACCTTCCGTACTGATCGGATTTGTTTGTATTTATTTAAATTGACTTAGAAATGTTTTAAGTGAAATAAATTCTTATTTAGAGTTTTATTATTTAGATGGATGGTTGTTGAACAAGTGTTAGACTAATCAAAACGTAAGTTGGTTGTTGACGAGTTTGTTATGTTTGCTCATAGTAAAGTTGAGTTTAGGGAACTCAGATTTTTTTATCTTAGTTTTTATTTCTGTTTGAATTGAATATCTATAGGTAAGGCAGAACAGCGTCTGTTGGGTTAGAAGTTCGTCGGGTCAGATAGTATATATATGTAAGCTGGCAACCCTGCTGCCAGCTGCTATGAGTGTAACCTTACAAAGTGTCTAATGTTTATTGACATTGATATGGACTTTATATTTAATTGTGTTTAGATTTTTATTATCAGTTTTAATTATTATTAATTGTTCCTAATTTGGAGTGTAAACGTGTAATTTAATTTTGTTCTTAAAATAAAATCACGTTGACTACAATCTTACAAATTACGATTCAAAATAACAGCTCTATATGATTCTGGTTCAAACACCACTATTAAAAGTAATGAAGAATAGGAAAAACCTAGTTTAGTATTGTCAAGTCCTCTATTTGAAATAAGATTTTTTTATTAAAGAAGCTATTATTCAATTAAATTCAAAATATGAAATGTACTCATAATATAAAAACAAATGAGATGTTTTATAATAAGCTCAATGCATTTCTTAATCTTTGAAAAATACAATATGAGTAATATATGAATTATTTTATTAGATTTTGCTTAACCGAGAGTTTTGTCTAGGAGATTTACATTCATTTTTCTATTCAATCTAAGTTGTGACTTTAACAAGGATAAAAACATTTCTGTAGTTCTTTCCGTGGTTTCTGTGTTAGCATATATGTAGTTGACTCCAGCAATAGATTTCGTTAAAAATTGTATTAAAAGTATTCTTTTGAGTCTTTTATAATAGAATAAAAATGAATATGATAAGTGTAATTTGTTCCACACAATTATAAATTTGTCTTTAGTTTGTTTGAACAGTAGTCATTATTACGCTTATTTCTAATATTTACTGTAATTTTTAATTCATTGTTAGTAATTCTTCTGACATTTGTTTATTGTTCTTTATGTAATTCTTTTACGTTTATTGTTAGAAATTTCAATTAATCGGGGATTCATAAAAATTGAAAAGGTTCTTGTCAAAGTAAGCTGAGCTTTGAGGATAAATAACAAATGAGCGTCTTTATAGCTCTTTATCCTCCCTAGTAATTAACTATATTCTTCTCTTTTTAGTCCGATTTAGCACACCTCACATGTGCAATTTTTTATATTGTCTTCGTAGTAGACAGTTTTTGTAACCCATTACTTAAGACAGTATGAAAACATTTATTTTGTGGTTACCATTTTTAATTTGTTGCCTTTATTCTTTATTATCTCAGGCTGCCCGGCGGTACAAAAGCCTTAATTTTGTGATTTAAGAGTGTTACTTTTGCTACCAATGTTATACATTCTAAATATAACTTTTAATCTGTTACTCTTTAGCCATCAGTCTCTCAAGGGCTCAGGGGTTTCTCCTCCAGAAGGGTTCTTCTCCTTTGTGGTGGTAATTTTTTTAATTTCATTTGACTATCGGGATCTTCATTGACAAACCCTTACTTGGAATCCCCATACTCGACTGAAAAGACTTGACCTAAAACGACGCTACTACTACTGTACAGACTTCTCGGAAAACATTCAAAATTGACACTCCACAACACAGTGCTGTGATATAAAACATTACTGCGACCGATCTGGATATACGGACTTGAACTATGGAGTTGTGCAAAACCTTCCAACATTTATAAAATACAATCATTACAATCAAAAATCCTCCGTACTATCACAAATGCTCCTTATTACGTCAAAAACTACACCCTTCATAAAGACCTAAAAATTCCATTCATCCAAAACCTAGGAGATTTACATACATTTTTCTATTCAATCTATATTGTGACTTCAACAAGGATAAAAACATTTCTGTAGTTCTCTCCGTGGTTTCT
Source organism: Hermatobates lingyangjiaoensis (assembly GCA_026182355.1). Classification (NCBI taxonomy): domain Eukaryota; kingdom Metazoa; phylum Arthropoda; class Insecta; order Hemiptera; family Hermatobatidae; genus Hermatobates; species Hermatobates lingyangjiaoensis. The sequence continues at coordinate 5,849,020 of JAPFBL010000012.1, read as the reverse complement.
GTGTTAGCATATACCTTTGTAGTGACTCCAGCGATAGATTTCGTTAAAAATTGTATTTGAAGTATTCTTTTCAGTGTTTTATAATAAAATAAACACGAATATGATCAATTTAATTTGTTCCACACTAGCCTCTGATCGTTACAAGTTATTTCACAACAACCTTTCCTCTCACCCAAATCCAATTGTATGAATCTTTGCTTCCCCTCACGTTTCCAAAATCCCCCATAACGACTCAAGTGAAAATGGCTCCAGTGATCTCCTATTACAATAATATGCTGAAAAAAAAAAAAATAAAAGTGAAAAGTTGAACCAGTGAGCTCCATTCTTTGCTCACTTGCATCGATGTTATTGTGTAAGCTATTACTACATATTCCTGTTCCGCAGAATATGCATAGTTGTATATTTTCTAATAAAGATGTTAAAAAAAAATTGACTATCAGTCCGCGTCCTCGCTGCAAAAGTGGCCAGCAGGTTACGCTGATTTCATAAAATAGTTGTCTAACTTAGTTGTCTAGAATTCTAAATGAAAGCTCTTAAGATGTTGTCAGTACCTCGAGAGGCGGGGAATCTCAAGCGGGATTATTCTGGGTTTCTGCATGCCCCGACGTTAGTGTTAACTAACAAGCGGTCTTCGCCAGAGTCAAATCTCGCTTATTACTGGTGAGAGATCTTCGTCTTTTTTTCTCATTTCTGATTGTGGTTTGGATGTTGATCCAAACATGTTATTTCACATAAACACGTGAAATAACAATTAATGATCCAACCATAATATGAAATGAAAAAAAAAATACTAAGATCTTTCAACCGTAAAAAGCGGTCTTCGTCAGAGTCAAAAACCCAACTGGTTGAAAGATCTTAGTCTTGTTTTCCCATTTCATATTGTGGTTTGATCATTGATTATCATTTCACGTGTTTATGTGAAATCTTCATAAATAAATAAATATATATATAAGTTTTAACTCACAAAGGACATCTTAAATTATCCTCAGTACTCAATATTTTTACAATTTTGAGTAATCTGCCACACAGATAATCAATTTATTATTATAAATAATGAAAGTGGATCAGTTTTGTATGTGTTACGTAATACATGAATAATTATATTAAAAAATTTAGAAATTAGAAAATATTTTATATAAAAACAGTAACAGCCTAAACAAAATTAGAATAACTCATTTCGATTTGGATTCTGCATGCAACTGGGTACCGTAATAACACATTTTGTGTGAGACTTCCTTTGAAAGGATTTCACCGCAGCGTCATTTTTTTTAACAAAACCTTTTCAAAATTCTTTCATACAAACTTGACAGTCTCTTATTTAACATTTTTCTCTGCAGTTTTCTTTTTTCAAATATGTATTTAACCCCATTCAACAGAGTGGTACATCTTCTCATTCATAATTTACCGGGGTAATATTTTTTGAATTATTAAAGAAGCTTCTTCTATACCCTTTTTATGAGACTAATCCTTCTCCTTTTCTCTGTCTAATATTTTTTTTTATTCTTGTCTGTCTCTTATACTGATATATTAGTATCATGATATATAAAATGTGGCATTCAAATGCTTTAAACGAAATATACTACAACATCCAAAAGAATGTAATCACTCTAGGAATATATATAAACTAAATTTACAGTATGTGCCTACAGAAAAAAATACAAACTTACTAAGTGAAACTCACTTGACAGATATAAGCTACATGTATCAACGTCTAAACCAAAATAGGAAATGAGAATAAATACTATGTTAATAAATACTTGTTACAACCGTAACAAGTGGACTTCTTCAGAGTCCCAGTTGGGATTTGACTCTACTGATGGCTGCTTGTTATGGTGATAGCCTTTTTTCTCATTTGCTATTGTGATTTGGACGTTAATTGTTGTGTCACGTGTTTATTATGAAATCATGAAGGTGATCGTGAGTAATGTAATAGAGCCTAAAATTAACAAGGATGGACCAAAATACAGGAGATCCCTACAGTGGGAATTTGCTTCGTTCACAGACCGAGCTCATATTGTAATTTACTCATATTACCAAGAAATTCTCGCATTAAAATTATTATGAAAATAATTAATCCATTCCATCTCCAAATACCATTATTTAAGTTTATTTTTTAAATATAACTAAATTCAACAGTACTAATAACAGAAATTAATAATTTACATAAGATTACAATAACATACGATATTAACTTTTATGAATAAAAAGAGATATTAATATATATTAGTATTACAAAATAAACTTAGAAAGATGAAATTCAAAAAAATAAACAATACTGGGCATTTAATATGAATAAAAATGCATGTAAGAAATAATCATGTTTTGTTAATATACTAAACCTAAAACGATATCTAGGTGTGTGGAAGATAATCGCTTGCAGTACAAGGTTTTCTTATCCTTATTAATAGCTCCTTGTAAAGGAAATTGCTCAAACTACGTGGTTTTACTGTATTAAACTCTTTTGTTGAAACTTTTGTTTTGAAACTTTTTTAGTTTTTTTTAATTTTTAAAACAATTTTAGATTATTTTTCACGACTATTTAATAAGCGGTTTTAAATAAGCGTAATATATTATATAAAAATAAGTTGTTTATGCATGAATCTGTGTTAGAATATACGACCAAATGTGAAGACAAATGCACATAATGGTTGCATTATCATTATTATTAGATGAGTAATCAGAGACTATATATCGCCCGCAGTTGTCTCCCTACTCGACTTGTTACGGATTACAACCATCTTTGGGAACCAACACTGATCAAGTGGTGAAACGAACTTAGCGAATAACTTATCTAATTGTCTTTTATATACTAATAAACTTATAATAAATATCTTTTCTTGTGCTACTATTTCCACTGTTTTTATGAATAGATGGCGAATCTGCAAAATAATGAAATAACATCCAACACCTGATTATTATAGAATTATATATAATATTACTATATATTTTATATAATTATAATATAACGTGATTAGTCGTTAAGCTAATTTTAGTTTTATTGTTTATGTTACTCTTCTTAACGAAAAATAGGCGTAGTTATTTGAGAAATTATTACCATAAACTACTTATAAATTTGTGTTTTTTTAGTATTAATAAAAAGAAATGATTTTTGTTTCTTGACGAGGTAAATAAAATGAAATGAACGTAGAAAACTATATAAAAACAGAAAAGTTAAATACAATTCGTTAATTATCTAATAGAAAACAACTTAATAAATTAGTAACAACATTTGTGATTTGATTTATTTTCAACGTTTATGTCAAAATTTTCATGTTTAAATTCTGGTTCTTATTTAAAAACACATTATGTTTGCTAAATGATAAATAAATTGAATACCTGAACAGTGATTTCAATGTAAATAAGAAATTATGTAAATGACGCAAAATATGAAGACTGTCAATAACAGAAGCTTCATAAATATTTAAAGATAAATTATTCAACGGGATAATTATAAGAGATAATTATACATAGTTGTAATTCAGATATAATTATTTCTGAATACATTAGAATAACTTTGACTAATAATTAGTTAGACAACTATACAAGTAAAACAAAAAAAAAATTAAATAAGTTCAAGAACATATCACATTATGTTTTGATTAATAATTATTAAAAATAATTATATTATTTATCAGAAATAAATTAAATGTTAAAATGAGAGCAAAAAAGAAGGAACAAACACTTATGTTCAACCATAATATTTTGTTGTCTCAGGAGAACAACAGAATACAGAAGAGAGAAGGTAAAGTCGTTTACCTGTTTCTTTTGTTGGAATAATAATTGGAATACCAAAATTATAGAAAAACTTTAATATCAGTTCTGCACATAGTAGATAGCACACATTTCATTATTTGTTGTTAACAATCTCAGTTATAAATATTAACATTTTTATATTACACTATTAATAATTATATTATATACAACATTTTATATTAAAGACTGAGGGGTATTCTGAAAATAAATTTGAGTTAGGTCACAGGTATTTCACAGCCTAGAGGTGGCTGTGGTAAAACTTTAATAATTGACTTCATACCAATTTCAGTTCAGTCGTTATAACTGTGTGTGAAGTTTATAGAAAACCATTCAAATTTGTTGTATACATTGTTATAAGCAAGATTCCATTAAACAGTAGGACATGTAGGACACATTAAACTAAAGAACATGTTTTTACAACATTGACAAAAATATCGTAAGCCAGCTCTATGTCCAAGCACCCATACTTTTTTCACAACAGTCGCTTCTCTTATTCTCTTACAATTTAAATTAACTTTATCTTAATTTAAATTGAAATTATGTCTTTATTAATGTTTCTTTCTCTATGGGTGTTAAATCGTAAAATAATATTTTTTTCACTGTCTTTCTCATGATTTTGTAAGAAAATCCACGTAAAATATCAATTCATAATTAAAATACATTAAAGCTATGATTTGAATTAAGTAAATTTTGCATGTAAATACTAATCGCACATTATAATACTCTGATAATATATAATATCAAAATAGTTATGTATTTCGTTAAAAAATCTTTGACTCACTAGAACAGGGGTGGGCAAACATTGACTTCAAAAATTCATGAGGTAGGTCGAAATGAGAAACGGATCTAAAGCCATAGACACGATCTCTATAATTCATGTTTTACCAACATTTGAGTGAATGTAAGAAATAAAAAAACTCAGAAAAACTTAATTTTAAAATCCTTACGAGTTCAATTTCTTTTAAATATTCATGACTCATTACAAAAAATATCGTCTTCTATTCTTCATCATATTAGTATTTTGGTTATATTCTACTCCAAATTCCTTTAATGGGGTTATAATCTTTGATTAATTACGCTTAAATGTTTGAAAAGGAGTCCAAATCCTTTTCGTATATGCGATGGAATCCTGTTTTTGCATTTTAACAACTTTATTTTTTTGTGTTGTTTCACATCATAAAAGGACTAAATATTTTTCTGGTCAGATGTACTTTCTATTAGTTTGAAAACTCATAGCCCTTTATCAAGATGGAAAATATGGAACTTACTTTGTAAAATTAACTTTCAGCAAGTTTAATAACACTATTCTCTTTCCGAGTGACTCGAGAAACTCATAGTATTGAAGCTTGGCTGGGGTCATGGGCGTATTCACAAATTTTAACATTTTTCACATTTTATCTCATTGCATCATAGATAACTTAAATCAACGTACTAATCTACACTAATACTAGTATTTTTTGTACCAACGTTTCTACCACTTTTACTAAGCATGAATAGCTTGGGTACCTCTTTGATAGTTTAACTTCGTTTGTTTACATTTTTCACAAGTAAGATGGTATTTTTATTATGGAAAAACACGATTAAGTCAGTTTAATGTATACTGAGTTCTCTAAATTTATTCAAAGAAGGTAAAGAAAAAAAATTACACATCTACAAATTTAGCTCTATGGTTTATAAGTTATGAAGAACTGAAAAAAACGGGTGGTGTGGACCGTGGGCCGAAGCATACTTGCCCACCTTTGGACTAAATGATTTTTTTGCCACTAGTTTTTCACAAATTAGTTACTGTTAGTCCGGATATTTCTGATAAAATCATAGTTGCATTTACCCCAAAAAACACAAGCATAATATCCAACTTACTATAAAATGCCATGAAAATGTTTTATTAATTAAGAATTTTATTAATATTTTGATTAATAAAACGCATATATTCAGTGACAAAAAAATGTTTCTTTGCTATTATTATAAATAAATAAAAATCACATTATTCTTATTACGAAACACAACTTTGATCTCAATATACTGGAAACATTTATAACAACATTGAACAAAACAATTGTAAATGTCGGTCGGTGGATTCTTTCACATCTCCATTCTTGTGTTTCTTCTCTTTTCATTTTTCTCCTTTCTTAACTGCAAGAAAGGAGACCAACCTTATCCAACCGTCTCTGTACCAGTTCGCTTGGTTTCCCTCTCTTATCTCTCCTGAAGACGGTCCAACCGAAAATTAGAGACTGTAAGTGTGTTTTTAATTTCTCTATGTTTCTTTATGTACATTGAAATATATATATATATATATATATGAGTACCGCCCTGTCTTCCTGCGGGACTCTTCGCTCTTCGCTCTCCGCACCTCCTGATGACGACGATGGTCGAAATATCGATGTGAGTTATGTCTGTGTCTTTCTGTGTCTTTCCTTCGTTTTGGATTTTTTTTTATTTTTAAAAAAGTCCGCTGGACCGTTTTTTTTAATTGTATATATATATACATATATATATACGGTTGGACACCAACCGTCTCTGTACCAGTACGCTTGGTTTCCCTCTCTTATCTTTCCTGAAGACGGTTCAACCGAAAATTAGAGTAAATGTGTGTTTTTAATTTCTCTATGTTTTTTTATGTACATTGAACTTTATATATATATATATATATATATATATATATGTTGTGTGTGTGTGTGTGAATGATTACATCTAAAAATAAACTGTAGCGCAGAGAAAGAAACATAACAATAGGACTCTAACTAAGATCTAAGTATTTTAGTATAACATTTTTAGTTTGCATGCTAGAAAGCCTACCAGTAGGGTTATAAAAATGGATATGTTGTAAAGCCATTTGAATGGGGGACAAGTTTTACAGGTATGAAAGTTGATTACGTTAATAAGAAAATGATTTATAATATAAATTAAAATAATACGGTTAACAAATGAAAGGCCTGAAATTTAAGATGAAAAATGATTGCGATTAGAAGGGTGAAATTTAATTTAATTTGAAGCACTATTGTGATTGGTAGGTCGAGTGGGGGGTGGCTCAATTAGTAGGAAAGTCATTATATTGAGTTTGACGGGGTAAGAAAGATATCTGGGAACACCCCTTCTATACCCGAGCTCCCTCAGTCGGAGACCAATAAATTCCCAACTACTAAAATTTCAATTATATTTCACTATATCTACCTCGGTTGTTATTAGTAATCACAGTCACTGTTAAGTTTTAAAATTTCTTTCTATGAGTTTTAAAATATTATTTCTTGGATAAAAAAATATAAACTGTGTATTCATTAAAACGGCTAATCTAAGAAATAGCATTTTTTTGGAATTGTAATGATAACAACTAAATTATTGTGAATCTCTACTTTATTCACTTGTAAATGCAGATTTATAAACAATTAAAATTACCTATTAAATTTTAAAACTATTATTAATCTTGAAAGCAAGATTAAATTATTGATGAAGTTGCAGGGAAGGGATTGTTGGCAAGTTATAATGAACATAAACTCTGACTACCGAAGTTTACCTGGTGAGGTCAATGTTTCCGACAGTACTCTTTCCCACCAGAAGAGGTCCTGAAGTTTCAGCCCTTGATTTTACTCAAAATTAAGATTAGTCATTAACAATTAGTAAATATTAATAAATAAAACTTTATGCATCAATATAAAATATTATTGTTGCAATAAGCTTTTTTATTACAATGTGATTTAAACAACAATTTAAAGAAAACTGCAACATAAACGGTCTGCATTATCATAGCGTATACATCTTTATTTATCTCATACAAAACTTTCTGGTGTGAAACACTACATGAATTTTACAATTTTTTTTAAATTAAATTCTGTGAACAAAATAATACTCAACATGCTTACAGTCTCAAATTATGATTTGGAATAGTAACTACATACTAGCACATATAACTACCATCTCTATATATAAAGTTCGTGAGTTTGTTTGTTTGTTTGTGTCTTTCTTTGTTTCGTTGTTTGTTTGTTTGTTCACCCATTTCCCGTGGTGATAGAGACCTGAAATTAAAAGTATATTATTCATTACCTGTAAAATGTTAAGTAAAAGAGAATTATCACTATATCCCCAAAATTGGAGCCAGGTTAGCAAGTCTCTTGCGTGCTCGCAGATGACAGTAGAGCAAATGTATTATATATAAATGTAGCAAAAAAAAAAAATTTTTTTTATATAATATTTGCGTAAAATAAACACTGGTAATAAACTAAAGGAATGGATCCAGGGTAGCCCACTAGCTTGCGTGCTCACCGTTGACAGTAGCACAAATATATTAAAATAAATGTAACAATAAAATTTTTGAATTTAAAATTTGAATAGTGGAAACAATGAAGTAAACGCATGTAACCAGAGTAACCAGTTCTTGCGTGCTCGCCGACGACAGTAGTGAATATTTATTATATATACATGTAAAAAAAAAATTAATTTAAAATTTGTGAAATATAAACACTGGTAATAAAAAGGCATGGAGCAAGAGTAACCTAGAGGCTTGCGTTCTCGCTGATGACAGTACTGCAAATGTATTATAAATAAATGTAACAAATATATAATTAACTATTACATTATAGGTTAAAAATAAATAAATTTTGGAACAAACTTCAACATAACTGTCAGGTAAAATACGAATATTCTAAGGTAATATTCTAAACACACATTCCTTTCATTATTGTTATTTTATGTTAGGTGAATAAATTGAATATTTTAATCTCCAAGTCTTGTTTGTTTTAAATATATTTTATTGATAATGATTTTATTTATGATAAAATAAATGATTTTTTTACTTTTAAATGATTTTCATGTAGCTAAATATAGTTACTGTGTATACAACTTGAACCATATTTAGAATACTATATCAAAAGCATGGGCCATATAAGAATCTGTTTCCGTGACTTAATAACAAGAAACAACAATTAAAATTATCCCTGTCAATCATGTTCAGTTAATTTCAATACTTATTGTTATAATTTCTGAGTGACACTAGGGGCCACGGGTAGTCTAGTATTAAATATACTAAATATTCAGTATTAAACTATATTGCAGTATTAAACTGAATATACTGCATTCAATGATTAGGTATTTATAGCAACGTATCTGAAATACAAAATTTCTTCATTTTCTCGCCTGTGTGATGGTAGAAAAACAATGATCAGTTTATGTATTGTGCCAGTTCATTTTCGGCCAAAAAAAATTTTTTAACTCCTATCTCTCAATTGAGATCAAATTCAATATGTTTTATCTGTATTTTACTTCTTTATATAGTATTTAATATTTTGAATGAACAAAAAAAAATAAAATATAAAAAGAAAAACAGAAAAAAATATTTCAACTATTCTAATATGTAATTTACTAGTTATACTATGGATTGATTTTTGCGGTCCTTGGAACACACTATAGATATTAATATTAAAAGAAATTCAGTCAAGAAAAAATAATATTTTGATAAACTTTATTTAAATACTTATTTTATTAATAAGAAGTTGAAAAAAAAAAACTAAATTTGGGAATGATAAACTGTGTATGATGCTTGAAAATAAATCACAATGTCGGTTAAAAATTATATGAATGATTTCAGGAGTTATGGCTTAGGCGAAAAGGGATTCGCTTAGAGTATTATTCTAAAGAATATTATTGACTTGGGATATTGAAATTTTCAAATAAGCTTTAGTCTTCATACTGCCTCAACGCTTCCTTCAAATATTTCTGACAGCCGTTTATTACTACTTCTTCTACTATTATCATTTTATATTGAATGTATTTCGATCTATATTAAGCAAATAATGTTCAAAATTATATGAAATATTAACTTTAATAATAATTTTTCCTTATTTGACAATTAAATGTTGGCAAATTTAAGATTTTACCTCTATCAGGGAAGCAAGAGATCAAATGCACATAATATCATTACTATAACTACAGCAGTAAGGACATTTTTTAAAAGTGAAAGTAAAGATTTTGCGTTACGAAATAATCTGTTACAGAAGAACATGGCTTTTATTCCAACAACCAGTGGATCTCTTACATATTTAATCTGACCTCCTTCTACATTAAATATCTAAGAGAAATTTTTCTATTTAAAACAAAACAAGAACTGTTATTTTCTTTGAAAAACATCAGAAATATCGACGAAAAAGTGTTGTTATAAGTTAATTTTCAAAAAAGATGTAGGATAATTATATTTATTATTATTCAACGAATGTTTTGCATTTTGAATTTGTTTTAAATTTTTTTCTTTTATAGAACTATTATAATGTAAATTTGATGCCATTCTGGAATTTTATAATAGTCATAATTTTTTCTCTTTGTCAAAAATCATATATACCAATTCACTCTGAGCGAGTGTTGTCTTTTTCCTGCCTGGTATACTGTGTTATAAGGTAGCTGTGAATGTATATTGAGAAAAAAATACGTTAGTCAGTAGCCAGTTTTACATACTCAAATGAATGTCGATGCCAGCTATTCAGTATAATTTAAAACTGTTATAGCTGGAAACTTGAAATTTTAAAAATAATATATATGAACTATTAAACTAGAATAATGAAAAAACTAGATATTTATCAACACACATAACTCCTCTTTTTTTAGGAAAGAGTCCATTCCGCATAGTTCAATTTCACCCAAAGATACTATGATTCACAAAACCAAAATAGTTTACAATTTTATTAAGTTTTGTTCAAGAGTGCAATATATAGACTGATTAAAGCATTTTGTGAAACAAATCCATCATACAATACCATGGAAAACAACAAAAATTTTTGTTCAAGGGCGGTGATTTTTTACATTTAAGAATATTATTGCTCTTATACCTTATATAAGTCAATAAATTATTTAAATTTTTTCTATTATACTTCTAAACATCAATTTTATTTCAGTGTATTCACCCAAAAAATGTCTAAATCAATGTAAACAATGCTAAAAAAATATCAATATATTCGACATATATTGTCGAATGTGATCCGTTAGTCTAGGATAAACAATCAGTTTTTATAGTTTTATTGCTTTTTGCCGTAATTGAAATTTCATGAATTTTTTTTATAAATTGCAAATTGTTTGTTCTATTTTTGGACAAATTTTCAATGGTTTTTAATGAGACGTTGAGCGCCTAAAAATCATTTTCTGAAAACAGACAATGCACTGTAACGGCCCTCTGGTGAATGTAATTTAAAAAAAAAAACATATCTCAACTCATCATGCTCAGAATTTCTATTTTTAGGTTTAGTTTCATTTTAATCCGTCAAACTGTGTGGCTTGTATCAGTCTCACAAGTACTCAGATTGAATTATAAGGCAAAATTTTTACATTTTATTGGAAAAAATATTACCCATTGTTTTAAAAATCTCTATATATGTTTTGTTTATTGCATTTGTAACCTCAAAGGTAATGCCTAAATTTTAAAACTCCCGAATTACCAGTTTAGGAGAAAAAAATGTTTTCTGGAAACAGGTTTTTGGCAAAAAAAAGTGACTTTTCCGTCATGCATAATTCCTCCCAAACAATAGGAATCATCGACACTAAGGGACCAATTTTTGTGTAAAATATCAACTTCATCCATTAAAGATTCTGGACCGTAGCTCGGTATAAAACCTTGGATATATACTCACCAACCCAATCACCCACCCACCCGCACACACACAGACGTCATCAAAAAAACATCATAAAACGACTTCTGAGACCACAAAACATATGATTCCGTCAAAATCTTGAGATCAAATTTTTTCACGATCGATTTTTTTTTATAAGAAAGTAAAAAAAAATAACTGAGGCATTCACAGATGCCAATAATGAGAGGTTGAGAGCGGTGTTTTTTTGAAGAATCACAAAAAGGACTAAAACTTCATCCCGTGTTATATATGGATAAAAAAATGACAAATTCTAAAAAGAAATGCAACAGCAATGAACGTGACGTTTCTTTGGCATAGAGCTGTAAACAAATTAGAATTTACCTTTTGGAACATTAAGTATCATTAAGAATGCTCGTGGTAATGGACGCTTTTCAGAAAAGAAGATTAAAAACAGGTAACAACAACTGAGTTATATATTCTTAATTGAAATAAATAAATCCAAGCCTGAGTCAGGAATTGTATAAATTGTATTTTGTTTAAGAGAAAAGAAGGAAAGAAGAAAGGATTTCTACATTTGCTTTCTAAAGGTGAAGGTACTATTGAGACTATCAACATATAACATTTCGATGGTTTAAAAGCTGTAACATATTTTGGTGATGTTAAATGATCATAGCCATAATTTTTTCGAATTTGTTTACTCCTGTAAAATCTATGAATAGTTTGAACACCTTGACTGGTAAATATTTGGAAGTCCGGTAAAATTCATTCATCTGAAATATTAATACTACACATTAAAACTTCTGTTGAGTGAAAATGAAACTTTAAAAAGGTTTGCAATTCAAAGGGGAAATTGAAGCAAGAATTAAAAATTAATTTCTAGATTCAAAGGATAGGTTTCTTTTGTAGAGCGCGAGGGACTGACAATGTCAGTCTTCCAGAGAATATGGCACCTCCCATTGATTCTACATCAAGAGTCCTAATCTTTGACTAGTACCTGATATAGTACAGGCTCGGGACCGACACAGGTTAACGTCCTCTCCGACAGGCGACATGCTCCAATTTTTTCACCTCTTACGTGAATAAATCGATGACCAAAGTGGATATCGGACCCACCAGTTCATATGTGAGCAGGTGGCCAACAAAATAACCTGGCCCCTAAGAGATTACTAACCAAAAAAGTGTAGGAGGCAAATAATTAAATTACATCAAGAAAATGAACAAACTTACAACTTAAAAATAAAAAGAGCTAATAAATACGAACAGGGTGTTATGGGAGCTATCTAAACAACACTGTTTGGAAATGACTGGAAGCTATGTTACAGATTACGAAAATCACACAAAAGAAATACCTCTGTAAATACTTACGAATGATAGAATGTCGAAAAAGTTTGAACTCAGAGGGGCAAAAACCTAACAAGTTCCTGAACGAAGTATATGAATTCTGCGTTACTACTATCTTTCTAGGTTACTAAATAAATCAAACTGTTTTGGTCACATGCATGAATTTCTTTCTGTGGTTTGGACGTTGAATTTAATTCGACTAGTTTACAGTTAAATCTGCTTTTATTTATATATCAGATAAACGAAAGTCGATGCAGGAGGACAGATTATACTCAAAATAAACTGTGGCACATAGAAAGAACCAGTTTCTATCCATCTTTGTTATGTTTCTTTCTATGTATCACAGTTTATTTAATATATATATCTATATCTATAGATATATATCAATGATCAAACCACAGTGTAAATTGGTAAAAAAAAGACTAAGATTTTTCAACCGCAACTCTTGGTTTTGACTCTGACGAAAACCGCTTGTCACGGTTGAAAGAGTTTAGTCTTTTTTTCCCATTTCATATTGTAGTTTGATCATTGATTGTTATTTCATGTATTTATGTGAAATCTTATTACACATATATATGGATTTTAGTATGGGATTTTAAATAGAATAATAACATTATATTGACCAGGAACAGCTCTTCCTGGGTTTGAAACAAACTACTGTATTTTTCAACAAAACTTATTTGTAACAATTTGTTTAAAACTTTTGTCAAATTTAATGACAGAATTATTTCTAGTTAGATAATGTAGGCTCCATTTTTCTTAAATGTTTATAGATTTAATTTGTTACATTCGTTCCAATATTAATTTGACCTTATTTACAAACTGAATTAATCACTTTAAAATAATAAAAGAGTAATTTAATACCAAATAGAACTCAATACATTTACTAAATAAATAGAACTAAATCTTGCAAATTACGGAAAAACAATATTTCAAGAATCATTTGAAGCAAAATTAAAAGAAAACAGTTAGATATATCAAAAAAAAAAAAAAAAAAAAATTATCTAGACCACATTTAGCATATACTGCATACAGTATATTTTTAAAAAGATTTCACATAAACACGTGAAATAACAATCAATGATCAAACAGCAATTTTCATTTACAGTATATTTTTATATGAAAAATAATAGTTTGTTTGGATGTTGATAAATCAATGATTATTCATGCTAATTATCTACTTGGGATGATAAAGTGAATGCTTAACAGCAGATTAGGATCTGTCTCAGATCTCAAAGTGCAGGCTGATTATTAATTCAAACCAACTGGTGATTTAATATTCCATTTAGTTTTACTGACTGGATTAAGTTTCAAGCAAGTAATTAACAGAATTTGGTTAAATTATTAGATGTTCAAACCTAATAGTTCTCTAATTCAAGGTGTTATTTAATATTTCCTTTCTTATATGAATGATACATGTTCATCTTATGAATATGACTTTCTTTAATTTAATTCAATGTTTATATGATACATGAAGGTGTAAAAGTATTGCATTTGGTGCAAATTGTGATGTTGAGTTTTCTAGTGATATTTTCGTTTTTAGGTTTCTTCAAATCAATGGTATAGATGTAGCAGACTATCTGTAAGTATGTGTACCAATGTTCAAACCGCAATAAGAAATGAGAAAAAATACTAAGTTGTTTTAACCAAAAGAATTTGTCAGAGTCAAACTCACCCAAAACCAAAGATATAGAAATATCTGGTAAGGAGTTGAGAGTGTGTGAAGAGAGAGAGAGAGAGAGATATTTTAATGGTTGTGAAGTGCAGGAAAGAACAATAGTCCAGGGAAAGATGTTAGGGTGAACATAGGAGTACAGGAAGAAAAAAGTAAGAAATTGTCCGCTATCTGTCAACCCTCTTAGTTGAGGCTATTGCCCTCGTCAGGACTAAGTCAAGTTTGAATAACCGTTGCTAATATTTATTATCAATTATTACATTCGATAATATTATCGAATCCTCTCCAATTAAATTTAGTTGATCAAATATTATAGACATTAGCAATGGTTTATTCAAACTTGATTCAGTCCTAACGAGAGCAATAGCCTTATCTGGGAGGGTTGACAGCAAGCGGATAGTTTTTTTACTTTTTTCTTCCTGAACTCCTTTGTTTAGCCTAATACGTATCTTCCCTGGAATAGTGTCCTTTCCTGCACTTTACACACTTTAAAACATTCCCATTCGTCTCAGCCCCTTACCAGAAGTAACTCTACATTTTGTAACATCAGATTGTATCTACATCTTTGGTTTCAGTTGAGATTTGACTCAAGACAGCTTGTTATCGTTAAATGATATTAGTTTTTTTTCTCATTTATTATTATGGCTTGAACGTTGATTATAATTTGACGTTTTTAAAGCGAAATCTTGTTATATATGCGTGTATGCAGAAAAGTCACAACTGAACATGTGATGTAATCAATGAAGTCCAAAACCACAAGGAAATAGAAAAACAAAAGAAATAAATACTCTGAGACCTTTTACTTTATGTAATCACAGAGCAAAGAAAGAAGGAAAAAAGAATGCGACAGAAAAGAAATAAGTTACTGTTTCTTCTTTTACTGTTGCCTTCTTCTTACTTCTTTGCTTGCTCTCTGATGATATAAAGTGAAGGCCCTCAGAGCGTTTATTTCTTTTTTGTTTTTCTTTTTACTTGTAGTTTTGGACTTTTTATGTGTGTATATGTGAGCAGCATATCGCAAAACCGAACAGTTTCTAACCAGGAAATATCATATTTAAGTTTTTGTTGCTCAGAGACTGATCAGAATGCTTGCCACTAATATTACATGTTTTAGAAGTACTTTATATATATATATATATATAAGTTCTTTTTCCCTATTTGATAGAAATAATTTTAGAACATTAATTTTTAGTTATAATTTAATATATAGGACGCGATTGGCTTAATAAGTATCCTACAAGGCCAATATTTAGAAAAATGGTCTGAAATAGAGATTAACTAATTTTTACGAAATCTGATTAAAATGATACCAATATTAAACGCAACACAGTAAGATATAGATGAAAAATATTAAATCGAAAAAATATTAGGTGCTTTGAGTCTAATTTCAGTTAAATTACAATAAAATGTCACATTGATTTAGATCAATTTTGTTTATTTAAGACGACTTAAATTGTAAAAGACAAAAAACAGATTAAAAATAATAAAATATAATAAAACTATTAGGTAGGAAATTTAGGCATGTATTGGCACCATTGAGTTAAAATAGATATTTATATCCGTGATTTTGAAAGGTTACATTAGTCCCATTGATGATGCAGCCATTGTGAAACCGGTCGGGCGACTCCAACAGCGATGGAAAAGTAAAGTCAGTATACAGTTGATTTTCTTTGATGCGTACATACATAAAGAAAACATCTATTTTATGATATATATAAAAATCTCAGTTTGTGTAACTGAGACAATATGTACAGCCACATTAAAAGTGATGAAAGTATTAAATTGTAAAATATTATGCTTCATTATATTTCACCATAGTTCACAGCATCCACAAAATAGTTAGGTTAAATTGAAACCGAACTTGAATAGATGGTCAAGTAGTTTACCGTAGAGGCTGCTTATATAAGACTGAGTATAGTTTCATTACAATGATAACTAAAAGTTTCTAAACCTAATCAAGGAATGAATGCATTTTTTTTATATAGATGATATGCAAGAAAGCCACACATCTGATAATGACTTCCCTATGGAATATAATGTATATATAATGATTCTTCATTGCGAGTCATATTTCGTTTGAGTTAAGTTTATTTTTAGTAGCATTAACGAGTACCTGACATAATGTAGGCTTGGGACTGATATCTTAATGTCGTCACTGAGGACCAATATGCTATCATTTTTTCACCTCATATGTATAAATCGTATGTTTATGTCAGTATCGAACCTAGATCTTCCATTCCAGAGGTGAGCACCCATGACACTGGGCTACCCTTGGGTCCTAAAAAAAGCAATTATGTTTACTTATTATATAAACTGTTTTAAAAAATTCTCATTAATTAAATTTTTGTAAATTATTTTATTTTTTTCTAGGTAAGGCCAGGCTTCCATGCTGTGATATTTAAGGTAATAAAACATTATTCTAATTTAATAAGCAAAAAACGTATATACTTTAGTGTTTAATAATGATGATTTTTAACTCACCTTTCAAACAAGGTGTACAAGGTATAATACTTATTCATTCAAATAAAGATTGTGTTTACTTTACAATAATCAGGGTATAGTAATCATTCAGGCTTTAACGAATTTATTTGTTCTGAGTTATGATAAGTCAAGTTTGAACATTTCTTGACTAAGTATGAGAAGGTGTGGATGAGTGGATTTTTACCCTGAACTTTGTGAGCATGGAATTACAATTAAGAATTACAATTCTTATTGGTGCATAATAACATCTGATTTATAAACTAGTATAGTTTTGCTTCAATTATGGAATAACGACGTTATCAACTATTTTGTTTCCATTGCTTTAAGAATCAAAGGGGGTTAAAATTTATGTTTACTATTTTCATAATTTTTATGCTGTAATTATAATACTAATTTTTTTTTTTTGAAAGACAGAAAAAAGAAGCTGAGAGCAAATAGATACAGCTAATATCATTCGCCATATGCATAATCAAAAATAAGTTTTCTTTTTTTTTTTAATAATAAATTTGCAGTAAGTAAGAAAACTACCAGAGATGATAAAACTGGAAATAATTGTGACGTTAACTGATTGAACTATGATGTATTTATGTCAATTTTGAAAAATGCATATTAAAACTAAAACAAGAATGGAAAAAATTCTCTGCATAAATTTAAATCACTTCATTGTAGTATATAAACGATGATTGAGTAAATTTAAATTATGCTTTTTTTTTGTTAAATTTACGTAAAATGAACACTCATAGAAATATATCATAACGGAGAGAAATAAAATATATCTAATTGGTATATACAAAGAAATTGTGAAGGAAAAAATTAAAATTGATATTCTTCATGACCTTTGCATTACTACTACTGCAGTAGTAGTTCATTCTACTTTTAGTTCCCTTAGAAAATTTCTCACCATTTTGTTTTGTAAGTTTATTCATGCAAATAAATTCTAGTTTTTTTTGGTAGATAGTTCGAGTAACTTTTCCAATATTTTTTCTTATATTTGTCCCACTAAAGTGGATATTTTTGACTCTTCGATATGTTGTTATCTAGTTGAATATACCAACATTTGCGATATTATTCATTAAAATAAAATGATATAACCATTCTGAGGTAAAATGGATAAACCAACAAAAGTCTCCACAAAAATGAAGTTTTATTCAACGCGTTTCGAACACTTTGTGTTCATCATCAGGAAGACACTATAATACAAATAATATCTAATTAGTTACAAAAATTAGAGTGAAATAATAAAATTCAATTAAGAGAATTCAAGACATACCCAAGGATTCTGCCCAAGTCTTGAATTCTCTTAATTGAATTTTTTTTATTTCACTCTAATTTTTGTAACTAATTAGATATAATTTGTATTATAGCGTCTTCCTGATGATGAACACAAAGTGTTCGAAACGCGTTGAATAAAACTTCATTTGTGTGGAGACTTTTGTTGGTTTATCCATTTTACCTCAGAATGAGTAAATAACACACAAATACGGATTGCAAAACTAATGATTTAATGATATAACCATGTGACAAATTAAGTTTACCTTTTATCGAATTGAGGAAATGCAATTATTAAAGAAATGGTATTTCTTTTTGATAATAACTTAAATTAGTTATTTTAAACTAAACATTGTAAGATAATGAAATTTGATTAAAAAAATTATGATGTATTGTTAAATGAAAATAAATTCTGCACGTTTATAATACGACTTTATTGAAGGAATATTATATTAAGCTTTATGCATTTTCAATTCTAAATCTCTAGCATATTTATTTAGATTGGTATATTAAAATAGTTTATACTGTGGTATAAAAACCTCTTTGAATAAGCACAGGAAAATATGAATAAATTAATAATACGAAAACTGTGAATAAAGCATAGTCGTTATTATAGTTAAAACCAATTCATTAGGCTAAAACAAATATATTTCTGGGATAAATGTGGGGAAAGAAAAAAGACATTAATAGAAGTAGAAGGTAAGGAAAAAGAGAAAAAGGTGAAGAACATATTATGAACACTGGGGAGATAGAAATAAAATGAACTCTCAGTAAGCTGATCTAAACCTCTTATAAAAGGACATTTCATGCTTTAATACTGTCTAATTTGTCTAAAACTCAAATGATGTGTAAAATATTTAATGAGTTACATTTATTAATGAAGGCTTGATGATATTTCATAACGGATAATGATCTTAGGTTTATGATAATTTTAGCAGTCACCAATTTTTATCCGTTAATCTCATTTTTCATACGCATAAGTAAGAAGTTACTGCGTATTTATGCTGTTTAAAGAGCAATTTTAATTACTTTGATTTAGCACAATTTATCCGAAATTTATGTACAGTTATAAAAAATGTTATGAATACCACTATAAATAATAAAAAATATATAATAATTATAATAATATAAAGTTATATAAAATAATAATATAGTAATAACTAAGAAATCCCACGTAAGTATATTATTGAACATTGGAAGGTCTTTTAATTAACTTTCATGTACATAGAATTGTTGTAGTGAACAGGGATGATACTAATGAATCGGCAATATCTTAAAAGGTGAAAAGAAAATGATATTAAAGATATTTTAAGAGTATTTTGTTCTGGTTGGATTTGAGGGGGGGGGGGGATTTTAATATTTAGTTGTAAATATTTTTATTTATAACTGATTTATATGTATATAAATATAAGATATTTATATTTATATCCTTATATACTTTGGGGGCCAGGCTATCTCAGTGGTTACGTGCTCGCCTCTGAACTGATAGGACCAGGGTTCGGTCCTCACCTGGCCCTCAATTTATTCACGCGGGGGGTGAATAAATCTGAGCGCGTCGTCCCTCGGAGAAGGACGTTAAACCGTCGGTCCCGAGCCTGTACGATGTCAGGTGCTCGTTAAAGTTCCCTACTCTAAATACATTTGAGTTAGGAAAAATTTAGGACTCCCACTGTAGAATTAATCTTTATTGTGTGGTATCACAAAGGGCCAATGCTCGGCCTAAGTGTGTTCCCTTGTGGAACTGCCACTACAACCTAACCTAACCTATATACTTTATATTTTTCAGACAAAGTATCTGGTACTTCACGAAAACTTTTATTATTATTATTATTATTTTTATTTTTAATGGATAGGAGGAGTTTTTCCAACTCCTCCTTGAACTTTCTTTTCATTGCCAATTTGAATATATTTTAATGGTAATTTATAATTCTATGCCATATTAGTATTGACGAAATAATTAAATTGAAGATCCATGAGAATATTTTTATCTTTAGTAATGTTTAGTTTAGACTGTTGAGAATATTTCTATTAACATTTTAAAAATATATATGAATATTTAGTGTTAATGTATTTGGTTCGTTTCGTAGATTTGAAAATTATTTAAACCAAGGAATTAAATCACTCCAGAAAAGCTGAATTAACCCTACTGTTACATGAATGTTATTGAGGTTTCGTAAAAAAAAACGTTATACTAATGATCAAGTCGAAGTTAATAATTTTCCTTGTTTTCAGAGAGTGTCATTTAGGGGATTACTACAGAGTTGGTTGATAGTCGGGAATCTGTGAACCACACTGAGAGTACTTGACTCTTTCTTCAAATGATAGAAGTTCACAGTAACGTCCATTTGACTGTTCGTTTACATTTTAATATGCACCCTTAAGTGACTGCCAGTGCGTCCAATAAAAAATATATACAACAAATTTTAATAAAAAAATATGTTCAAAATAACAGAGATATCAATGAATATTCAAAATAAATAAATTAATGCAAACATATTTCAATGAATATTCAAAATAAATAAATTAATGCAAACATATTTCAATGAATATTCAAAATAAATAAATTAATGTAAACATATTTCATTTAATTTTTTTCTGAGTAATACATTTAATGATCGGTTGATTGATTTCACTAATTCATTTCTCAGAATTAAATTTTACTGTGCTTTTTCTTGTACTTTATTTATTCATTTTTGCTATAGTTAACTTTAATTACTGCACAATTATTTTTCTAATAATAATAACTGATTATTTTATATATATTTTTCTAGGAATTTTTCCCATGAAACTCTAGGGTATTTCAGCTTTGGTCTTTCATTTCCAAAACGTGGCGTCAAATATGCATGATAGAAAGACTCACTTCCCATCGGTTGATTGATGTTGAACTGTCATCACAAGAAAAAAATAGTAGGATTTCAATTTGCCTGAGTCGTTGGATTCAATTTCAAAAAAAAGTAGATGGAATTTTGCTTTTTTATCAGCTGATGAAGGGTCAGCAAAAAATAATTGGAGATTCAGATAAAGTACTTTAATAATTGTGAGATTGTTGTATAAATATTAGTCATACATTCCAGGTTTTTAAATTTTTATTGTAGATTCATGTTTTTTTTCACCTTCTAATGTTTTAAACATTTTTAATTGATTTTAATGGTTGTTAGTGTGAACTGTTACAACTATTTATTATAACGAATAAACTACAGTAAGGTATTTAGAAGTGGGACTAAAAGATTTCAACCAAACCAACTGACTTTTGTTAGTTCATACAGATGATCTAATTCTTCAAGTTTTGAGCATTTGGCAAAAGAGTTATATTCTTTAAAAGATCTTTATCACATTTTTTTAATTTGTATATTTATATATGTATAATTTATATTTTATACATTTGTATATGCTATCCTTCATTTGGGAAGTGGGATAGGACAGAATAAATGAATGGTTAAATTCACCTGCTAGCTCTAAGGGGCTGTCGTTGACTGTATTCGGTTGCCAATTTACACAAAGAATCCCTGAATTCACAGATCCCCCTCACCCCTAACATGAGACGGTAAAACTGCCTGTCTCACCTAGTGACTCTTCACAGCAGTTTTATGATCGCTCAGTACAAGGAAGTACTAACACAGATACCATTTCTACTGGGATTAGTTGTTGATTTTTTTTGTGATGTGTTTACTATAAATTTTGTGTTATAATAAATCTAAGTACTTATGAAACATTTAATTTCATGAAATACACAGTCAGTTAGTTGCTCTTGAAGATGGGATCCGGACGGACCCGAAACCGGTCGAGCTTTTCTGAGAATTTACGGGGTATGACGGACAGTATTATTACTAATTCTAATATTACTAACCTCAGTGGAACTAACCCATTAATCATATATTGTTGTTTAAATATTTGCACATTACCTAAACTGAATAAAATATTAGAAATTTTGAGGGAATCGAACCCACTCCCTTGGCATTGGAGGCCTAATTATAATAAATTTAGAAAGAGGAAATTTAATAAATAATCGGCGAGATGATAATATGAAATAATTATACAATATATCAATAATTGATATTTACTATAGTTAACAGAAACCATTAACAGAAATTATTAAATTAATTCAAATAAAATATTAACCGCACACAATTATGTCCGTAATAAAAAAAAAACACTTTGTCATAATGAATATATTTTTTTCTTTTCATATATCTATTTCAATAAAAATCATAGACTAAGGCTGCCGATACGTTGGAAGGTACAGGAAAGTTCTTAATAAACCTAATTAAGGTTTAATCTCTCTTAATCTCTCTAAATTAAGGAGTTCAGGACTGAGATCATTGCTGTAACCTCTCTGGAATTGACAACCTCTTCCAGTTGTAAAGAGAGAAACTGATGCTGATATCTATAATGCTTGTAGTGCTGGTATCTATAATACCTAAGGCGCAAATATACCAAATTCCATTTAATTCGAAATATGACAGTTCAAGAAAAAGGTGAGAATACTCTAAATTTTTGATAAATATTGGTGAATACAAAGTTAAAAAGAATGAAAATAAAAAGATTATTACTGCCCAAAGACATGTTTATCCGTGTACATAATGTTGATTAGTGTATTGAATACATTTACTCTTCATTCACCAATCCACAAATATTGTTCACAGAAAATTCTATATACGTTCCATTTAACGAGACACACAGTGAAATTAATCATAGTTTCATTGAATAACTTCCAGGAGAAATTCAACAATATCTGTCATACAACTCGGTTTGTGTAGGAACACACATTACCCTCAAGAATTTCTTGACTCACTAGAGTTGTCTGGATTGCTCCAATATAAGGTAGAACTCAAAATGGAAGCTCTTGTCATGTGTATGTATGAGAAGCATTGATGACAACGGTTATGTAATGAACCAAAAACTAAGGAACTTTCTGATAACGTCATTGTATATAAAATTCTCGCATCACGGTGTCAAGGAGAAATAGTTTTAATTCTAAGATTGAAAATTGTTTCATATGAATAGGATATTTTTATATTAAGGATTTAATTTCCAATTCAGTTATCATTTGCCATGACTATTCATAAGTCTCAAGTAGAACTCTACAGAAAGTTTTAGTTCATTTATGTAAAGCAGCATTTCAACAGGGCCAATTACATGTTGTCTCAGTAGGGTCAATCAGAAAGAAAACATTATTGCTTTTTTTTTGAAAATTCAAATAGTACAAAAAATGTAAATAAAGAGTACTGTCTTAAAAATACGTTCATTATCCTCTTTATTAGATATGAATTAATTAAAAGATTATCTGTATTTATGTGAACATGATTGCATTAAATACAATGATGACCCAACTAATCACAGGTAGTCTAGTTCCATTTAAATTTTGTCTTTTGTCTGAAATAGGTAGTGAATCCAGAACACTGGGGTTTCATTGGCTTGTATGGTAAGACGTCCGTTCGCTCTGGTCACCATATTAGGTGACGCATAGCCACCCAGACAAGACGAAGCAAGGATCCGGTAGATAATCTTATATTCATCCAATCATCACAGCTAAGAGTATCACTGAAAGGCAATGTACCCATTAAAATTACTTCATGCCAACGGTTATAATTCTAAGTTCTTCTTAAATACCTTTAACATAAGGTTGTTTTACCAAAGTATTTTCTCGTATGATCAATCATTACACGATACTCAATCTTTTTCAATGCAAAATATTCTTCATTACGTCATCTCATTTCTGCCCTAAACGAATACAGTGTTGTTCAACAGACGCAAAAAAGATGTTTATCTTGATTTCAGGGATTGTTGCAGGGATAAAAAAAAATACATATATTGATCTATACACTTCTTTTAGATTATTTTAGATATTGTTCTCTAATGCATAGAACTCAAAAGTAATACTTTTGAGCATTCTATTAAATACAGGTTACCTACCAAAATAGATTTTCACTGCCTGGGCGTGGCAGCTGAACAAAGAATGTTACAGTTCCTAGGCCTATTATGTTCAATAGCTATTAAATACTCTCTTTTTTATTGCAGAAATGGATGCTCGTTTTAACTTCATAGGAATTTTTTTATTAGCTTTTATTTATTTGAGTAAACATTATTTATAATACACTAAATATGACATAATGTATAACATATTACATGATACTTTTGGCCATAAGCGATGAAACAAATACTTGTTAATTTTTTTTGTTACAAATACACCCCGTTAAGTGTCTGACGAATACCATTAATTTGCCGCTGTAAAGTTGTTCAGTGTTTTCCAGGCCTCAGTGAGAAGGTGCTGTAAAACTTTACTGCTAATACCTCTCATTTCTTGTTGTTTTAGCTTTTATCCTTGATCGTTAAATCACCGTTTTACTATGGCAGTAGAATCTCCATAATATTATTAAAACTTAACTGTAGAATAGCGGTAACTTCTTGACTTTATCATGTCTTCTCTTATGCTTCATTATCCTAAGTAAAATTTAAGGAAAAAAAATCAAAATTATTATACTGAGTTTGTAATCATTTTTACGTGTATCTTCAATAAAATTGGTTTGAATGTAGTAAGAACTAAACATACTGAATACGTATATTATAACTCAAGGTATACACGTGCTTTGAAACTGTATTGATCCTGTTTCCACTTTTTAAAATATTTCTCTTCGCCTGCGTCAACTCAAACCATATCACCACTCTGTTTGTATTTATTTAACCTGAGACCGTGACAGTTTATTTAGACAATAAATCTCAACTAGTTCCGTAATGACTTATTTTGGTTTATATTCTAGTGAGCTTTGGAAGTGAGGCTCGTATGGGAAGGGTTATTTTCACTATCATTCTCGAGAGATTATCGTTCAGTATTTTCATTTGCAGTTTCACATGTATGTTTGTGTGTGTGTGTGTGTGTGAGAGAGAGAGAGAGAGAGAGAGAAAGAGAGAGAGAGTTTGTGTGCGTGAGTGTGTGATTTTGTGTGTGTGTGTGTGTGTGTGTGTGTGTGTGTGTATGGGTGTGTGTAAGGTGTGTATGTTCTAGATTTTGTTCTATAGTTTAAGCAGTACCATTATTCAAATTAATCTCGTCTGCAATATTATAAGTAATTAATCTACGCCTGAACTTTGTTACCTGATCAACCTTTAACCGAGGGACCTTATTTATTTCCTCACATAATCGCACTATGTCTTGTTGCTTATTTGACTTCACTATCACTTTGCCGTTGTTAAGCGGTTTTCATAACTGACACACAAATTTTCAACTCGCTAGGGCTACAATTTGCCCTGATTACATTATTGACGTCATCACTTTCGTTCAACTCTTTATAACTGACTAACGTAGAGTAAAGCAGTTCAAACACCTAATCTTCTCCAAGCATAAAACTAAAAATACAATTACATCAGAGAGTTATAAAATTGGTAGTATAATAATTTATTATGGTACTATTTATTTTATACTATACTACTAAGGTGATAATTATCTGATATAATTGTATTTTTTAATTTTATACCTGAAGAAGGACACTAACTATTTAAAACGCTTTGTTTAGTCTATAGAACTTATATGAGCCGCTTATTTTGAAAGTGGCCATTTTTAACATAATTCCATTTATGTTAAAATCGAGATATTTAAGTGTTTGCGTTTTACAAAATTTAAAAATATTGTCATTTTATTTATCAACGAATTTTTGTTATAAAAATTCTTAGTAATTTTAAATACATTTTGTACAATTTGCTGCAAAAGGTAAAGATAACTTAAAAATGTAATTATTTAAATAGCTAGCTAAATTTTTTTGGAAAATGGAATTAGGCCACTTTCAAAATAAACGGCTCATATATGTGCAGACTTTTTTTTTACCATTTTTATCATACAATATCAAAATTGAAACAAATCACGTAAATCCAATCGATTGGTTTAACAGTAGCTGTGTTGTATTTTTTTGTAAACTCATTTATGAAGTTTAGTAAGTATCATGAAAGTTAGGTATTTATTATTTTAATGATAACTTAAGAACAAATAAAATAATAAAGAAATCAATTCTCTACAGTCTATCCTCAGTCTGACATAGGAGATAATCAGAGAATGAAATTAGTGAAAACAAATTAGTGCTTTAGTTGACAATTGACAATTTGGCTTCTGTTTCAAAGAAACCAAATAGAGGGATATGGTCTAGGTGTAAAAGGGAGAGAGTGAGAGAGAGAGAGAGAGAGATAGAGATCGATAGATAGAGATAGAGATAGCTAGATAGATAGATAGAGTAGAGAGAGAGAGTGAGCGAGTGAGAGATAGATAGATAGATAGAGATAGATAGAGATAGATAGATAGATAGATAGATGGAGAGAGAGAGAGAGAGAGAGAGAGAGAGAGAGAGAGAGAGAGAGAGAGAGAGAGAGATAGAGATCGATAGATAGAGATAGAGACAGCTAGATAGATAGATAGAGAGAGATAGAGTGAGAGAGAGAGCGAGTGAGAGAGAGAGAGAGAGATAGATAGAGAGAGAGAGATAGAGATCGATAGATAGAGATAGCTAGATAGATAGATAGAGAGAGAGATAGAGTGAGAGAGAGAGAGAGAGCGAGTGAGAGAGAGAGAGACAGAAATTTGTGAAGAAAATTAACTAATTCTTCAGTTAGAAAAAAAAACACTGAAGGCACATATTGTAACAATCAAAAGTAAACTGAAGGTATGCAAAATAAGAATTCGACTACTTTTTTAAAAATCAATATAGAAAAGGAAATTGTAAAAATACAATAAGTCAAGCTATTTGACAAGAATCTTTTGATTCCATTTTAAAATGGGGTTGTTTGTTATCTTAGTGATTGACATTTCTAATAGGCTTATAGAAGGTAGAAGGGACTTATTTCCTGATCCCAGTTAAATGCACCCCACCTGTTGGGACGGTCACGTTACGTCAAGACCAATAAACAAATCTACAGCCCTTCAATCAATACAACACCCCGCCTTTGTCTGGCTCCATTACAAAAGAAAAGAAACACTCCTGTTTCTAAAAGGTGTCATATTCTATTTCATTTTAAAGAGATCATAACACAATATCTTTTCCTATTCAAATGTAAATTATAATTATTGAACGCAATAAAGTTTTTTTTTTATTTTTCATACATTGGAAAAGATTCTTTTTAAAATAAATCACATTTTTTTTTTAGTTAAAATTTATTACCATGTTAATACACAAAAATATAATAAGTCCTCGAAATTTAAAACTTATTTTCTTTATAATTTCCTAATATTACAGGAGTTTCTGTTCCTTGATTATTTGTTAAAGAAAATGTTAAAACGTCTGGAACTGATTTATCAAGAAATGATTTTTTAACCCACGGTAGTATACCACACTTTTGAAAAGAAAACCGAACCCATTAAGAATTTAAAAGGCGGAGTTGACATATTTTTCTTGACTTTGGTAAGTACTAATGCAAGGATAAAATTTAAGTTACATATTAATTCAAACAGTCATATGCAATCAGGTTATTGCGTGTCATTTCTTGTTTCATATGGTATTTTCTAAAATGCTTATTTCTGGCCAGATGATATTTGAGTTTTGTTAAATTGTATAGTAGTTAAAACCCCAAAATTATACCTCCTATACATTTTTATCTTTAATATACCAATTTGGGATGGTATTCATTAACAAAAGCTTACTGAAGTAATTTACCTTATACATATTTGACTGTTGTAACAAGAATCTAAATTCGAAAGTAATGTTCAAAGTTTTTTTTTTGACAACTTAGTTCTTTTGAATGTGTTTAAATTGTTACTAGTTTGAATAAGACTGTATTAAAGAGAGCAAAACAAACGTACTCTTTAAAAGCTTATCTCAGAGAATTAAAAACATTTAAATTATGTCAACGTGATAAGCTTTAATTTTTATGGAAATTAATTATCATCTCTAAACGTTTATATGTTTGAATATATGTTAAATATTACGATTATATTCATATTTAAAATTATTTACCTAATTTAATTTTATGTTTAATATGTGTTTAAAAAAATCACTCAAGATTAATACATTGATACTCAGTCTGGTTTCAATATCAGCGGCACCTACGAAAAGAACTGTATCTAAATAACACTGAATAAATGTGCCTGCCTTATAGCTAAGGCTCCTTGGTACTCCAGAAATGTCGATATTCAACATGATCTAAGTACGGAATCTATTGATTGCTACAATACTCGACTTGCTAGCAATGGAGATAAAAAACTGCCCACCCATCCAAATCTCCTTGTTTGAATCTAACTCCTAACCTTTTCCAATCCCACGAGTCCTAATAGTTTCTTATCTAAGCTATATATTTGACGACCTGATGACTTCTAAATTATACAGTATCTCAGACAATGTAAAGCCACAGGACCATACGACCACGAATACGACTCCTTTCCTTGAGACACTAACGTCCCCATTCTTGACAATGTTTACTGACCTGATCAAAAACATTAAGATAAGAATTCAGCAGTAGTAGTCTTTGGTCTGGAACTGCTAGATACAATGTGCATTTTGTGAATGGAAATAATTGTTGGTTGTTTCTACTCCAGTTTAATTAATAGATATTTAAAGAAATAAGGATATGCATATAGCCCAATAGCAATATTAAAATAACATTGAAACATTTTGACAATTTGTGGAAATAATATATAAATTTATTGAAAGAAGGCGCAGAACACACGACATTGTGCAAAAAGATAACAAGAAGATCCTACCTTGACTGCCATCAAGTACGTTAGAATCAGGGCTGTGGAGTCGGAGTCGAAGTTGGACATATTTTCGACCTGGAGGAATCGGAGTCGGAAGAAATCAACCGACTCCGACTCCTCACCTAGTTATCAGTTGTGTACATGAAAATGAGAGAAAATGATAAAACATGATTAATTAGTCCAAGTAGAATTTTTTCCTCCGGAGAAGGACATTGGACATTTGATGGTAGAACACAAAATGTCTAGTTTAATACAAAATATATGGTCTTGCTTGTTCAGTGTTTACTTTGTTATAAGTAAATATAATATCAAACTTCTTCATTATTTAATGTGGTATTTAGACATAATATAAATGCTTAAATAGAAGATGTTTATTAGTCTTTCATTCCTGGCGGTCGACTCAGTCAAGCACCTTGTCTATAATGAGGTTGTTCGTTCGGCAATGACTTATGGATGCTCCGTCTGGTTTAAAGCTACACCAAAGCTACAAAGTATTAATTCTTATTATTAACCACCTGTCATCTGTTTTTTAATAATAAAAAGATGAGCTGGAGTTGGTACTGGAGTCGGAGTCGGACATAATAATCTAGGTACCGAACAATGGTAGCAAGACCTCTCCAGACTGATCTAAACTTGTAGAGGAAATAAAAAAGAAATGCAGATATTCAATAAAACTTAATATGAGTTTAATGCTGACAAGGTCAATGTTCACTAATCCCTCTCATGGAGTTACTAATACTGTGAAGACGGGCAGAGTAGGGATAGAAAGATTTTTAATAACCTTCGTGTTTTGAAGAAAAACTTTGATGCACTCATGGCTATACTAAGCAGCGTTACTTGAGGTTCACACGTTATTTAGTTTTCAACTTGGTTAGTGTCCCCCGGAGAGGACGTTGAGCCATCAGTACCAAGTCTGAACGGTGTAAGGTGCTCGTTAAAGATTCCCATTCTAAATTTACTTGAGTTAGGCGAAATTTAGGAGTATCAATGTAGAATGTGTGGAATAACAAAGGGCCAATGATCGGCCTATGAGGGGCTACTGCTGCAACCTAACCCTAACCTTGCCATTCAAGTTGAGCCAATGTTTTCAAAGACAGGCTTTCGGGAGAATTACAGAGGTATTCTTCCCTAACAACAAAAGTTGGATAAATTAGAGTTTAGACGCCCTATAATTATGGAAAGACAAGGATTTACGGAAGAAAGGTCACTTATAGAATACATGTATTCAGCTTAACTTTTTAATTATATAATTTAACCTGTTCATCACTTTTCATGGGTACAGATTTTATTACATTTTTCATGTAATGAATGTAATCTTTTAATACAATTCCTTACAGTAATTACGTAATCTCAATTAATCTTCTCCTTGAAGGTGAATTGAGCCTGTAATTTGAATTTTTTTTCATATCAAGATCATATAAAATATCAAATTTTTGCCTCATACATCGAATAAGTTTTAACTATAGGGTTATATTTTTACTTCTTAAATAAATATTCTACACAAAGTTGTATACACTCGTCTTGTCTAATGGTGTTCTCTTTTGTAATGTATAACAAAAAAGAAGTTTTATCACAGGGAACTAAAACACACCACTAAATTTACTTTGTTTAATGAGCATCATTATTATAAATTTATTAAAACATGAAATTAAAATTGATACCTAACCTAAGATGGTTACTTTATATTGTTATCGTCAATTTTTATCTTTTCTAGTTCTCTAAATTAGACTGTTACGGTTGAGAGATCTTAGTCTTGTTATCCCATTTTATTATTGTGGTTTGATCATTTATATGTATATATAAACAGGTTTTGAGATTTTTTGAAGGTTTTGGTCTGGATATATATTATATATATATATATATATATATATATATATATATATGATGAAACCAAAATAAGAAATGGGAAAAATGGTTTCATCATTGATTGTTGTTTCACGTGTTTAAGTGAAATCTTTATATATATACATCATGCTGTTTGTTACCTGACCACTCTTTATTCACTAGTTTTGAGATTTTTGTCTCTATGTTTCTTTAATGTCCATTAAATTGTATTTGTCCATTTCGGATCGTATTTTCATCGAAAAAGTATATATGGTATATATAAATAATATATATATATAATTAAAATAAGCAGTGACACATAAACTGAAACACAACAAAGACTCACTTTTCAATATTTCGACCGTAATGGCGGTCGTCCTCAGGAGAAGAAGTGAATTGACGGAGGGACGACAGTCAACTCATACCATATATATATATATATATATATATATAAGTTGTAATAAAGAGAGTGAATTGTTTAAAATAAAATCCAATACTCTGATGTTCATAAAGCAGATAGAAAGGTATATATATATTTTTAGATGTAAACCTGAAGAAGAAACTAAGTGTTCAAAACGCCTTATTAGTTTTCATATTAAACTTGTTTTTCTATTTTTTTTTTCGTGGAGACGTAATTTTTGAAATTCCCCAATTACTTATGAAGTTCGGATTGAACATTTCTTTTTCAACTTATCCTTTTCCTCCATTCCCCTCTAGATATTACACGCAAGATATGGTAAGTCTTCGAAGAATCTGAATAGTGTGGCAGCATTGTGTGGTGCCTACTAAATACACTACATTATATCTCTATCTAAACTGATTGCGTTAATAGCCATTATTAATTTTACACTAAAAGAACAGAAAATGGACAGCACACAGAATGTGTTGACTTTATATCCGTTTATATAATTGATGAGTATATTTCTTTGTAAGATGTACTCAAGAAAATCTACGTCTATTTTATTATATAACATATTATATAATTGTATATAATATGTTATATAATTGTATAATTGTTTAAGTAATTGTAATTGTATAATAAGCATATAATTGTATGTGAGTACGGTCATTAGAATGACCGTAGAATGCCCTGCGACCTATTTCCTTCTCATAAAAATGAAGGGCATCCAAAGACATACAACATACATATCTAATTATTTATTAATAAACGTTTTTCGAAAGATTATTTACTTTATCAATATAAAAAGTGAGATGATTCTAATGATCCAGATAGCAAATCGGTTTTACATGAAAAAAAATGCTAATTTTATTTTTTAAAAAAAAGAAGGTAATTAATAACTTTTATAAACGAAAATACGAAAGTTTGTTTAATGAATTTTAGCTGATTAGTCTAAAAGTCATTGTTTGAGAAAAAGTTTTCTTTTTTCAAAAGTGAGTTAAAGTTCTATTGTAATTCATTAAAAATTATCTGATGAAGACTCACGAAACTCCATCCCCCACAAATTAATGTTTTTGTTTTAGAGCAAACATATTTTTAAATATATGTTTAATAATTTTTCACTAAGTAAGTGATTATGCAAACAAATTTTTACTCTACTGTATATGTTTATATTTTTTAGAATGTAATTATAACAAAAGTTTATTTACTACTTATTTTTATTATTTCTAAGTTATCATGTCGTATTTACTAATTGTACAATAAAAAAACTAATAAACTTGTTTCCACATATACAGTGTTCTTCTTCAGGCATAAAACTAAAAAATGGCAACAAAATCAGACAGTGATCTATTGTACAAAAAAATAACTTAGAGTACAGAGTACAGAGATATAACTACTCTATCTTCAGAGTCTGTGGTATAACTAACTGGGCTTGAGTATGTACATCTCAGTTTCCTTAATTTATTTTGTACTATCTATCTATTTTATACTAAAGATAACTCTCTTATATCATCGTATTTTTTAGTTTTATGCCTGAAGAAAAACACTATGTGTTCAAAACGTGCTGTTTAGTTTATTGAAAAACTGGTATTTGGAGACTATTACATTAACCTATGTTATTATAATTGTTATTATTTTTTGTTGCTTTTGGCAGACATTATAAAAGCTTATTAGTTTATAAATGATAACTAATTGAAAGATCAACTTGTTTTATATGGTAAAAAATTATGAAATATAGTTTTGATTTATTGCTGGATTAGTGTGAAATGATTTTGAATAGTGGTGAAGAATGAACTGGCGTAGTGTGTCAGAAGTGCGGTCAAGTGTGGTTTGAGTGTTAGGTTAGTTGGCACGTGTCTGTTCCAGCCATGTTCTGATGGATGGCAATTTGATTGAGTTTACTAAGCTTTGCATCATGTTCGCATTGTAACCAGTAACCACTGCATTTCACGACTTAATTAATATTTAATAGGAACAAGTGCTGCTCTGAGCCTCAGCTCAGCACTACATGGCGTAAATTACAATCGCATTTCCAACTACTTAATATCAAGTCGTGTAAACAACACACTCAACATTCAATTCCAGATAACTCAATAAAATGTTTTACTAATATAACATATTATTACGTACAACAATATATAATGAGAAGGACAATAATATAACAGGTATCCAGTTCTTAGAGGTATTGTAAAAAATTATCGATTCAATATCTTAACAGGACATATAATGTTACAAATCAATATATATATAAATATATATTTCATTAAATAACTGACCGTATTTCACTGGTGAAGGAAATGACATCAGTGGAATACGTTCAGTTATTCAATGAAATATGCTTGAATGAAGGACTGGTCCCAAATTTTACAAACATATATATAGCTATAAATTACACAAAGTACGACAAAGAAGGAGGTATAAAAAGCACACTTACAGAATTCTCAATTCTCAATATATATATATAATTCGCGCTCCGTCCTTCGTCATGGGGAGATCACTCTCACTTCGTCCTCTCTTCTAGTCTACTTCTGATGACGAAGAACAGTCCAAAATATTGAGAATTCAATAAGTGTGCTTTTTATTCCTTTTTCTGTGTAGTGCTTTGTGTAATTCAAAGTTATATATGCATGTAAATTTTTAAACTACAATAAGAAAAGAAAAAAAGACCGCTTGTTTCGATTTTAGTCTTTCTTCTCTTTTATAATTGTGGTTTGAACATTAATTGTTATTTCTCGTGTTTATTGTGAAATATATATATATATATATATATATATTTGTAAATTTAGGGAGCAATCCTTCTTTTATGCATGTTTTGTTGAACGACCTTTGTACTGTTGCATGAATCAATTTCATAGTCGATCTTTCAAGTTTTCTCACCTTTGATTTAAATCTTTCTGGTATTAAATACACCAGTTCTCCAAAAGATTTATTTTTCAATACTGACATGTTTCGGTCTCCTAGACCATCTTCAGAGTTAAACATATTTACAAAAACTTATTCCTACTAATCACAACTATATACACTATACTATACATTTCCTAAATTAACACAATAATTTTCAAAAACATCAAGAAATAATTCTATCACCAAAATAAACATTTGCTTAAAGCAGTTTTTGCCACCTGTCATAATCAGGTGTACCTATTAACTTCATAAAATGCCTCTAGGTTCCATCTGTTGGGCTTTCAATCTTGATTCGTGTTCTTGCGTCGTTTTAGAATATAGTTTTAACGTCCTGTTGAAACCTGTGGTTTGGTTGTTCATATTTGGTTTCAGTTCTATTATCTTAAGTGCTTCAGCAATTTGTAGTCTATTATGATCATTTTCATGGTATAAAACTTCTGTGTTTTTCACTAGCATTTCTCGAGTCAATTTGATTTTATGTTCATTTATGGTATGTTCTTTTGGGGCTCCTGCTAACAGATGCATTGTGAGTCTTCTTGAAATTGTTGTTGTTGAACCAATGTATTTTGATTTTAGGATCTCGCAGTTTCCTATTAAACAATTATATTGATAAATTACATTGGTTTTCTGAAGTTGTGGTTTTAAGTGCAGGTTGTTTTTGATTATCATATTGGATGTACAAATACTCTTGTAATATATGTTGATTTTGAGCTGGTCTTCTGCCTTGATGCATTCTGTGTTGTCCTTGATTATGTTCTTCAATATTCTTTCATCTATTTTGTAAGCCTTTGAATATTGGTTTTTGTAATAGATGTTATGAGTTATACCATTTTTGGTTGCTTTTGAATTTTCTTGTTGTTCATTGTTCACTCGATTGATGTACAACTGTAGAATATCATCATATATATATATATATATAAAATAAATTCAAAACAAAGGAAACACACAAAAAGACACAGACATAACTCACATCGATATTTCGACCATCGTCGTCATCAGGAGGTGCGACGAGTCCCGCAGGAAGACAGAGAGGTACCGCTGAGAAAGACTCAGACATGTGAGTTATGTCTGTGTCTTTCTGTGTGTTTCCTTCGTTTTGAATTTATTTTATTTTAAAAAAGTCCGCTGGACCGTTTCTTTTAATTGTGGTATATATATATATATATATATAACAGTAATGGCCGTGGAATAGAAACAAAATTAAAGTTTATCAGAACTTGGTCAGTTCTTCAGGTTTATATTAAACTCTTAGTACCAAGGTTTCAGAATCAGGTTTCAGAACGAAGAAATATTATTGAATCGTCTCTAATTGAATTTAATAGATCAAATATTATAAACATTAGTAACGGTCTCTTCAAACTTGTTACTTTCGTTACGATTTGAATTTGAAGAAGAGGGTATTATATTCTATATTATACTAAAATAAATTTTCAAGGATTGTCTGTTTGTTCACATATTTTTCGTGTAGATTATTTCTTACGTAGATTAGATTATTTACTAAAATAAATTTTCAACGATTGATTCTTTGTTCACGCATTTTCCATGTAGGTACAAACTATTGTTTGTATCTAACAAACTATTTTATATAAATATATATATAGTTTTCTATGAGTTTTCTATATATGTTTTCTACTCATAGAAAACTGTATATAAGGACCAACGTCTGGGCCATTACCTTGCCTGAAGATAATCAGAGAATGGTTGAAACATGTCGGAAATACCACCACCAGGTCAACAGTGCAGAACTTTTCATCACCTACCAGCCATCCATCAATAGCAGCAATAACATTCGACTGAAGAGGAAACATGAAAATAAGAAACCGAAGAGAAAAGAAAACAAAACCTATAACTCGAAGATGTTTCTACGAGAAGAAGTTGGAATCCAGTGTCAACATCTTTTAATAATCAAGAGGGACTGTGCAACCTCTACCCCCGTTGGCATGAAGATGAAGGCTGCTTTTCGCAGTAAACAACCGAGAGTATCATTTAAAAATCTAGCAATATCCATAACAGAATATAGTAAACAACAACACCCAACCACCACAAAAACCAAAAATAGAAAGGGAACAGGAGTTCACTGTAAAGTGAGGCTAATGTTTTCTGCCAAACATCATATAACACAGAGGGACTGTGCAACCTCTATACCTATTGGCAGAATGACTGCGGCTTCGCTGAGCAGCGGGTAACTGGGACCTCAAGCATGGACCTGTAAACTCCACTCCTATTGGTCAACATTGTAACGAATATATATATATTATAATGCTTTGCTGAGGTAATATGATCATGGTGGAAATAAATAAATAAATACATTCATGGATATGTTTTCTGGTATTGTGTATTCCAGTGAAGACTAGGTCTAAGGTTGTAGTAGTCTATTCTAGTTTGTTCCAGAGAATACCTCAGCACATGCCCTCATGCCATTCGTGTCAGTTGCTAGGGGAGACTTTCGTCCGTAGCTGTAAGGTTTTTGACATCGACATGATCTCTCATGGCCGTGCTTATCTGCAGAAAGGTTTTGGTACTGATAGTACAAAGGAGGATGTTTAGAATTGCTTCCTCCATTTCTATAAACCCTTTGAGTGTCCGTCACAACACGTTAGCAGACAGTTGTATAATATCAGGGTTGGTCAATCCAAACATCATACTGGCTAGACAAGGTGGTTTGTTATTCTGTATCCAGGTGCTTCTAAGTGTCTTGTTGCCCATTCAATGTAAACTATCAATCTAAACTTGTATTAGTCGTGGTTTGTATAATAAACAAAAATTATGTTTTTATTAATTTTTTCTGACAAAGCATAATTAATCTATTTGGTACTTATTTTTAAAAGATAAACCAGTCGTGAGTCAATTTGCTGACGTTTCAAAAACAGTTAATTCACTTTCTACTTTTTTTTACAAATGGATCAGTCATAAATCAATTTCAATGAAAAAGTCATTGTTAAATTCCCTGTCTATGAAATCATTGGCAATAAAAGTAAAAGGATAAAAGAATTTATCAGGAACAAAACGGTCAATTAGTTTGCATAAAATAGGCTTAACACTTATAAATAGGTGTTTATCTTCTTTTGAAGGGAAGTTAGTAAAAACATTTCTCACTATATTTAAAAAATATGTAGTATCTTGTGTAAAAATGACAAAATGATATCAACTGGTTCATTTTGATTTATTATCACTGGATCAAAGGGCATGAAGTAAACTATATTATTTTAACCATTACTGCAATCCTTTGTTTTTACATGTAATTATTTATCTTTTAATGATTAGAAATCATCAGTTCTGTTGGATAGGAAAACTAATTTTTAAAGCACAGGCAGCTTTAGCTTTTTTCTTAAATTAAAGAGTAAACTAACAAATGAGTAATTTAGTTTTTGTTTATAGTTGGTTAACTAATAGCTACCTGAAATATATATCCTGATACTATATCATTGATTAAAGGATAATAAAGTATAGGTTTGTTCAAAGTTGTGTATTTTTTTTTTATTTCTTGATGAATAGGAGAGTAAAAGTTGAAGTATTTATTACATGCTCAAGTGGCTAGGAGTTGAAAACTTGGGGTTTATCTTTTATTATTATGCTGCATGATGAATCCTGTAGTTGTGCCTGCACCTGAAGGGAAGGGACGTAAATAACTGCTACTAACTTTTATCCTCTCGATCCCAGTCTCTGTTTGTGATTCGACTCCACAAAACTTACTATCTAGCCTCTTCTTATCCTCCCAATAAAATCGCTTTAACTCTTTCACTTGGAAATTAGTTTTCCTGATTTATATCCATTTATTATCATATATATATATTTATATATGAAGTTCAAACCACAATGGAAAAAGGAAAACAATAGAAATAAATGCTTTGAGGCCTTTCAATGTATGCCATCAGAGAGCAAACAAAATAAAAACTGAGAAGCTACCATAAAAGTATATATGTACATAAAACATAAAACATATATATATATATATATATATATATTATTATTATTATTATTAAAATAAGCAGCACATCTGCATTGACCAATTTCTTGTTGACACTCTCTAGTTTTCTAATCACTTTTCGGTGAGACTCTGATAGCTTCCAAAGAAGGTTAGCGAAAGACATTAACACGCACAATAAACTTGAGGTGAACCATGAAAACACTTGAATAAACCATTTTTTGAAAAAAGTGTTAATGTCTTTCACTAACCTTCTTTGGAAGCTACCAGAGTCTCACCGCAAAGTGATAAGAAAAGTAGAGAGTGTCAACAAGAAATTGGTCAATGCAGAAGCTGCTGCTTATTTTCATAACTTCTACCTTAGCTTTACTTCCTAAAGCACAGGTGTATTTACAAATACACACAGTATTTGTGTAGAGAATTATTTATTTTAACTTCAGTGCATTAGCCTTAATTAATTTTAGTTTGTACCTGAGGATGGCGAATGACAGCCGAAAGCTCGTATGTATTGTTCTTTTAGTTATAGTTATTTCAGTGATTAAAACTGTTTTTTCTAAAAGTGGTTTATTCAAGTATTTTCGTGGTTCACCTCAAGTTTATTGTGCGTGTTAATGTCTTTCGCTAACCTTCTCTGGAAGCTACCAGAGTCTCACCGCAAAGTGATAAGAAAACTAGAGAGTGTCAACAAGAAATTGGTCAATGCAGAAGCTGCTGCTTATTTTAATAACATATGCTTAAGAGAAATATATATATATATATATATATTTGTGTGTGTGTTTTAAATGACCTTTGTACTATGGAATGAATAAATTTATTGACCAACTTTCAAGTTTTCACACTTTTGTTTTGAATCATTCCGATACTAAAAACACTAGTTCTCCAAATGATTTATTACTTCCAACTGACATGTTTGGAGAACTAGTTTTTAGTACTGAAAATATTAAAAAAAATGTGTGAAAGTTTCAAAGTCGGTCAATAAAATTTATTCATGCCACCTCTGTACTGTATGTTACAATGGGTGTATGTTAAAAATGAAATGGAGGACTCTTATCAGACAATTAGAGAAGGTATGTAGGAGACTTACAAAAGTTAGAAATAAGCAAGTCATTTAACGAAATGCGTTTAAAAGAAAGTCTACTTCCGAAGTATACTAATATATATATATTTCGTTGAACAGCTGACCGTATTTCGCTGATGTCATTTTCTTCACTAGTTTTTCAAGGTTTCTGAATACCTTCTTCTTTCCTTCATCCAAACGTTGGAGAATGTTAATTAAGTTGGAACCGACATGTTTCGACTGGCTTCCAGTCATCTTCAGGGTGATTAATTAAAAAAGAGAAGAAAATTATTAGCCTTTGGAGTTGGTATTAAGACACATTATACAGTAAAAGTTTAAAGTAACTGCTCTTGGTCCTGGTTCTCGAGAGCTACTGAATTAAGTGGGATGGATGGTGGGGTGGGGGTATTGACAGTTAACGGTTTTTTCATCCAATTAGACGGATATATATATATATATATTATTGATAAAAGTATCGACCGTGGAATAGAAACAAAACTATAGTTTATGGGGACTCAGTCAGTTCTTTAAGAACTGATAAGAACTGACCGAGTCCCGATAAAATATAGTTGTATATATATATATATATATATATATATATATATAAAGCTTTTTATATATATATATATATATATATATATATATATATATATATATATATATATATATATATATATATATATATATAATAAGAAATGGGAAAACAAGACTAAGATCTTTCAACCGTAACAAGCGGTCTTCGTCAGAGTCAAAAACCCAACTGACTCAGTTGGGTTTTTGACTCTGACGAAGATCTTAGTCTTGTTTTCCCATTTCTTATTGTGGTTTGATCATTGATATATATATATATATATATATGTTGTATCTTTAGAATTTTATATTATGATGCTAAAAAGATATCACTCTCTCTTCATTCTAAAGAAAGCTTTTAAAAAACATTCTTCTAATATTTTTAAGCAAAATAAACCCTTTCAATTAGGACTAGCAATAATTATCGTGATAATTATCTTATAATTAGCGTGAAGATAAGAAGTAAATGTTTTAAAAAAACTTTTTAAGGTAGAGCTACATAAAAACTTCAAGGTCTTCACCATATCAGGAAATTGGATAAAATTACAGAGGAACAATTGCCATATTTCAATAAAAGTTCAAAAACTGAAGACCATTAAATTTAAAGAATGATTTGACTAAAGAATAATAGATTGGAAAAAAAGTTAAAAATATAGGAAAAATTCTTTAATAACAGTCTAAACCGTATAAACACAAAGAAACTGGGATGGTATACGAAATACTTGTTTAACTACAATCTAAAGATCGTAGCACCATGGGAAAAAGGTATGAAAAAAGGTTACAAGAAGTGTAATTCCTTTTCAAGAATTATAACTAGTGAATCATTTCAGCTGGTACAAAATCTTTAGATTAAATTTCTGAGATAGCCCCCTTCTTCAAATTTCTTACAAAAATTCTTTGAAAAAAAAACCCTACTAACATTACTGTTGTTGTAACTGATGAACAGCTCTGGATTGATTGACTCTGGTGGGTTGAGGAGGTTTCTCAATTAATTGACGAACAAGTTATATTATATTCACTCAGTATCAATTTACAAAATTACACTATGAGAACATGAAGAGAATGTAAAACAAAAGTTCCGATGAAGCCAGTTGATCATGTTATCTAAAGGCTTAAATGATGTAATTTCTGATCACCCTTTATTTTCCGATTTTCCAAATGCTAAATATTCCAAAACTGAGTTTATATAGATGTTATTGCAAATTTTAATAATTTTATAATTTTTTGTTGTAATTGATATAATTTCTTTGGACATTTCACTCCTTTTTTTCAGATATCTAGATTTTAAGTTGAACTATAAAAGTTTATAAACATTTCTACTACTTTAAACCTTTTCTTTGTTTTAGAGAACCTTGCCAATTTCAGTAAACGAAAAACTCTTGTTCTGTTGTAAACAAAGTTTCTTGGGAAACAGCCCATTTCGCCTTTAACTTCATTTTACTTCTTCCTCATAAACCAATCTAAACAGACTAGGCCATTTTTATTTTAAATATATGGTTGCTAAATTACTAGTTTTTAAACAACTTTATCAAAAAAAGTGTTTATATTTTAAATATATTATTATCTTTTGATGTAACTTTAATACTCATACATCAAAATGGAATTTGCAAATCATCCTTATCTCAGTAAATATGTTTTCAGCATAACACTGTTAGGTTTGAAGCACATTTCTAGTAGAATAAAAGTAGAAAGCTGTCATTTTTGCTATTTTAAACTGCTTTTTGTAATTATCAAGTTATATAATAGGACTGATACATTATCAGAAAATAAATAACACGCAGTATTACTACTTAGAAATCTTTAAATATTGTGTATAATAATCAAGGTGATTTATTATTTATCAACATTTATCGATGAACAAATATAGATTTTAATTAATAACTTTATTTCTAAGCTTTGTTGAAAAATGTGTCAGAAAAGTTGATAATAATAATAATAATCAGCATCATCATCTAGTTACTTAGTTGATAATTTTAGATATTTTTAACATCAGTAAATAATAAAACCCTTAACTTGGGGTCACCAACCGTCGGTTCACAAGTGCGCTTGGTGTCCCTATCTCAACTCTCCTGATGACGGTTCAACCAAAAATTAGAGACAGTATGTGTGTTTTTGATTCATCGTGAAACGTTTGTTGTCCTTTTGGATTGTTTTCCTGTTTACTATATATATATATTGTGTTGAAATGTACCGCAGCTTCGGTATTAACGACTTTTAAACTGAGCTGTTCCAGTCTCCTGACAGTCTTACGAATATAAGGTGGTAATTCCCAAATGAGTTGTCCAAAGGACATTGAGACATCATTTGGGAATTACCACCCTTATATTCGTAAGACTGTCAGGAGACTGGAACAGCTCAGTTTAAAAGTCGTTAATACCGAAGCTGCGGTACATTTCAACAAAGTATGCCTCCAAGAAGATTTGCTGCCAACCTATACTAATATATATATATAACTTTAAATTACACAAAGCACGACACAGAAAAGAGAATACAAAGAAAACTTACAGAATTCAATATTTCGAACTGTTGTTCGTCATCAGGAGAGTAGACTAGTAGAGAGGACGAAGTGAGAGAGATCTCTACTAGTCTACTCTCCTGATGACGAAC
The DNA here is from genome assembly GCA_026182355.1 of Hermatobates lingyangjiaoensis. Lineage (NCBI taxonomy): Eukaryota > Metazoa > Arthropoda > Insecta > Hemiptera > Hermatobatidae > Hermatobates > Hermatobates lingyangjiaoensis. The sequence continues at coordinate 5,806,977 of JAPFBL010000012.1, read as the reverse complement.
AACAGTTCGAAATATTGAATTCTGTAAGTTTTCTTTGTATTCTCTTTTCTGTGTCGTGCTTTGTGTAATTTAAAGTTTTATAGTCCTTGTGGACCGTTTTTTATTTTTAGATATATATATATATATATATATATATATATATATATATATATATATATATATATATATATATATGATCAAACCACAATATTTGTTTATGTGAAATCTTTATATATATATATATTTGTGTGTGTGTGTGTGTGTGTGTGTGTGTGTGTGTGTGCGTGTGTGTGTTTGTGTGTGCATATAATTTTATTCTTAAAATAAATATACAATATTTCGTAGTAATATTAATAGACTAGGTATACCTAACTTGCAGATTTGCAATAGACTTTATAAAATGTTTATAAATTAGATTTTAAAAATGTAAAGGAAAAGGTTTGTCCTTTAAAAGGGTGCATTAATGGAGTTGTTCTTGAAGGCGGCATTAGGCAAAGATTGAAGAAGAGCTTTGAAGGGCAAAGTGAGTGAGGGCCTGAGAAAGAGAGATAGTAATAGTAAATGGGAGTTATTTCCAAATATGAAATATAAAGACATCAAGAAGAAGTTCATTACTTTACAATTACAGAAAGTTTAAACTTCAAACGACTTCCAATAAAAATAATTCAATCACCCATATCTATTAAAGTATAATAGTAAATATAAAAGCTAGGAATATTAATACAGTAGTGGTTGCTTTTATGAATATTTAAAACAGTTTGTTTTCCTAAGTTTTACTTTAACAAGGTTGTTATAGAAATGTCTTCAGTATTTTTTTTGTGAAAAAAATATATACTATTTTTAATATATTTAAAATATAGTATTTAATGCATTATTATATAGCTCAGTAGTTGTGCAATTGTATGGTATTTACTAATACTGGGGTAAATAGATAAATCAATTCTGAATGTCACTTAGTTCAGAGGATCAATTCGATCATCTACTCCTTCATTTGGAAGTTTACCTGTAGATGATCACGAAGTTTTAAAAACGAGTAGAATAAAAGAAGCTTCTTTTTTATGTGTGGACACTTTGATTTATTCATTCACCCATTATTCTAATATATATTATTCAACTAATATAATGAATTACAAATATAAATAAATAAATTATTTAAGGCAGCCAAAAGATTATTTATTCCAGTTTGATGTGAGACTGAGGGTAGAATGTTATGTATTTTCGTTTATTGAAAACTGGAGTGATTGGGAAAATGAAAGTGATATGTTGGTATAAGGGTGTTGTTTGGCCGTCTTCAGAAATTGGAGAAAGTTGCCAAAGTTTGATTGACTTTTCTTTTCTTGTTTTTGCTTCTCTTGTATAAGGCTAGCAAGATCAGTAGAATGGCGAATATCAAACTAATTGAAAAATGTATACTGATTTATTTTCTATATTGTTGTATAAATAGGCAATTATATGCATTAATTTGTTAGTTATTAGTCTCATTCAAAGCCTCATGTGACCCAATAAGTATTTCTTGAAACCAAATAGTTTCAGCATTTATACAATTGAAGTAATAACAGACGTATATGAAGCAGTACTATCATCAAAGGAGTTCTTAAAAAGCAGACACCGTTGACGATTCAAAGTAATGGACTAAAGTCGTGGGTAATTTTGTCCAAGGGTACTTAAACATTTTTTATATGTGAGCTACTTATAAAATGAACATCAAAACCATCTACCGACTGTATTTATATAGAAATATATTGAGAATTCTCACAATTTATGATGATGAATGTGATGAACATATCAAACTGTGATTGTTTCTTATTTCCCGACTCAGGTTCTCCATTTATTTTTGTAATATCTCTTTATTTTAAAAGAAAAAAAATATAAGTGAAGAACTAGCTTATTAGGTTTACTCCACTTAGAGTCACCTTTGCTGTTTGCACAGTGACCTAAGTATGCAAAAAGTCATATTCAGTTCAACTATACGTCCTTTTTATCAGTCAATGAGTGTACGAATTATAAGGCGACGTTAATTTGTTTAATGTCTTGCGATCTACCAATCATATCCCTGCAATTGTTCTATGGACCACCCTGGTGATGTATTCAGTTCTCCGGTTTAAGTAAATGCTTTTACTAAATTATTAGTCAATGCTTTTCATTTATCCCTTTGTATTCTTTAGTATCTTATTTATCCCTTAGTATTTTCTATCTTATTTTTTTTAGTAAAATTTTATAAAAATTAAAATTAAAGAAATCTTTTCTTTGATAGATTATAAAAAACTATTAAACTTTTATATTTAAAAATTCAACACAATGCAACTCTTTGCTGCTTGCGTGAGTAGAAATTTTCTCCCCTGCTTACCTTTTGTATTATTTGACTTGTCTTGCAAACTTCATACAGATAGTTTTTTTTTTCATTTGACTGTGTTGATGGAGTTGTGCGCAGATTGGTATTACATAAACTCATTGGATTGGATAGTGATTATATGCACATTGTCACCCACTTTACAGTCTAACAAAGGAATAACTGAAAAAACGTACACCTTTAAAAATAAGATAAAAAAAATAGAGAACTTGTGGAAGAGAAGAAGAGTTTTTATGGAAACTGTTATACTTCGTGACACTGAAATGCACCAATTGAAATCCGGTGACTTGGTCGTTTCCGATCATTTTAATATTTTTTTATACAGCCTTATAGTCAGATACTTTTTTGTCCCCTGAGATGAATTATACTCGAAACTTATAAAATAAATATGAAGTTATTATTTTTCGTAGTGTGATTGATTATATATTACTAACCTAAAATGTTTTTTAGAGCCATGACGATTCTATAGACAAATAATAGACCTTCAGTCATATTTTTTTTAAGTTTATGTCTGGCTTGATATCATTATTTGCCACCTCCCAAATAAAAAATTTGGGTAAATAGCCAAGATTTAAAAGTGTAATTTTTAGTATTGAAAGCAAACACCCTGTTGGGTGACATCTGACTCCTATCAAAAATCAAATATAGTGCTCCATTTAGTGATTTAATTAAAAAAGCTGCAATGAATTAAGAAATTAAGCAATAATAGTATACAGAAAAAAACATGTGATGCTCGACTTATTATAATTTAAACAACTTCAGTAATGAATTTTCATATTTTAGCTCCAAATCAAATATGTATTATAATAATGAGTAGCTGTCATTGGTATAATGTTGGCATCTTATTTAATATTTATTCCTACTTTTTAGAGTTCATTTTCTCATCATTCTGACTTTTACTCATTTAGTATGCCAGTCAATAGACCTTTCTGCAATGCAGTGTTTAAAATTTGCACTAACCACGAGTTTAAGTTTTCGAATTTGTTTTTGCTTCAAAGTTGATTTTATTTAAGTATTTGCTGAAGCAATTTTAAAATCAGATATAATAGTACTATTAGAATAATTGATCCCGTTTAAATATAAAATTTAACATGCTTAAATATTGCGTTAGCTATGTACTATATGTATTTCGGGAATTATTGTCTGTGAGGTTGGTAGGGATGGGTTATGAAGGTACTAGATTTCTGTTCTCATTTGTCACCAGTTGAGTGGGCGAATCGCTCAATAGATTCCAGCTTATGGCCTCTTTGATAAACACATTCCAAACATACCAACCTGTCCCAGCCATAACATAGGTTTTCCCATTTATTTTGTCTATCTTTCCGACAGTTTTATTATTTTATTATGTCCTATGTGGTCTAGTATTTAGCATACATGGCAATAGTACATAAAGTTTACCGTAAAGTCTCAAAGATGCATTTTTAATGATTTAAACAAACTGCAAAATTGAGCAGATTAAAAACATTATAATTAAAATAATCACGCAATATTACCGTTGGGTTAACAACATTGGGTGAGCAAAGGCTGTAATACCTCTCTTACAGTTATAATAAATTTTAATAAATATTCATACCATAATATAAATAATTTTTTTTTTACTTTTAAATGATTTTTATTATGCTAAATATACTTACTGTGTGTACATCTTAAACCATGTTAAGAATACTATATCAAAGGCTTGGGTCATACAAGAATCTGTTTCCATGCCTTAACAACAAGAAACAACAATTAAAATTGTCCCTGTCGATTAACATGTTCAGTGAATTTATTTTAATAAGAATTGCTATAATTTCTGAGTGACACAAAAGTTCACGGGTAGTCTAGTTAATTTTATAATACACTAACATTGATAGTTCTTTCATAATTTATCCAACGACTTTTGATACAATCAAATAGTGTAGATGCCTATGGGTACAAGGTCCCTACTACTACTTCTTGTACAAGTATTAGTATGGTAGTGTTCTGCCGTTAATGAACAGTAGACTGCTTTCATAAAATGAGAAGAGTACTACTAAAAACTTAAGAGTTTGGGACTGTTCTACAGTTAATGATCAACATACTGCTTTGAATACAATATGAAGAGAATTACTCAAAACTCTTGAGTTCGGATTGTTCTGCCGTTAATGAACAGTAGACTGCTTTTGCATAGAATGAGAAGAGTATTACTCAAAATATATATTAATGGGACTGTTCTACAGTTAATGATCAGCAGACTGCTTTGAACACAATATGAAGAGCATTACTCAAAACTTATGAGTTCGGATTGTTCTGCCGTTAATGAACAGTAGACTGCTTTTGCATAGAATGAGAAGAGTATTACTCAAAATATATATTAATGGGACTGTTCTACAGTTAATGATCAGCAGACTGCTTTGAACACAATATGAAGAGCATTACTCAAAACTTATGAGTTCGGATTGTTCTGCCGTTAATGAACAGTAGACTGCTTTTGCATAGAATGAGAAGAGTATTACTCAAAATATATATTAATGGGACTGTTCTACAGTTAATGATCAGCAGACTGCTTTGAACACAATATGAAGAGCATTACTCAAAACTTATGAGTTCGGATTGTTCTGCCGTTAATGAACAGTAGACTGCTTTTGCATAGAATGAGAAGAGTATTACTCAAAATATATATTAATGGGACTGTTCTACAGTTAATGATCAGCAGACTGCTTTGAACACAATATGAAGAGCATTACTCAAAACTTATGAGTTCGGATTGTTCTGCCGTCAATGAACAGTAGACTGCTTTTGCATAGAATAAGAAGAGTATTACTCAAAACTTATATGTATATGACTGTTCTGCAATTATTGAACAGAGGAAAACTCTGCATATAGTGAGTATAATATTCCAATGAAAGAGAACGGTTCTGCAATTAATGTGCAGTAGACTGCTCTGCATACAATGAGAAGAATACTGCTTAAGAATTTTGAGTGTAAAACTGTTCTGCTGTTAATAAGCAGTGGAATGCTCTGCACTTAGTGAACAGTGAACGGCTCAGAAACTAGTGTAAAATTTTGCAGTACCATTTGATCCAGCATATATATTAAACGATAGAGAAGCAGTTCAAAAACAACATTGATCGTTTAATTCAAAAATTAAGACTGCAAAGAATGAATAGAGTAGAATGCAGATTATTTTGAATAGCAATTATTAAAAGCTACTGAGACTGTGACTATTTTAATGAACAATCTTGATGAATAAAACAATATGTTAATATAATGCACCATTCTAAAGTATGTGGACTATTATTATTTAATATTTTTAATCTTCTTTTTAATTAGAATATGTCACTTGATTCCATCAATAAATAATTTTTCCCCCACTTTAGTTTTCTTATCGTTTTAACTCTTTATTTATTGTTTTCTAGCTCTAAAATATATTTGATTAGTAAATTGGAATGTTTAATTTTCAATAAAATAGTGCCTTTATATTTCTACAAAAATATGTTACTATGGTTATATGACCTAAATTTATAAAAAAAATCACAGCAGATTGGTACTATTATAAATAAATTTATTTACATAACAAAGGGTGGGATGGATTTTTTTTTTAAAAATATAATCGCATCAAATAAGATGCTGGAATGGGAGATGACTTCTGCCTGAGCGGGACAATGCAGGGATTCCGACCTCGACGTCTTTTTACCTTAAACATCTCTTGACATTTTCAGCATCCTATTTTCTTTCCAACCTTTGTTTTGTTCAAAATTGAGATAATATTTTTTAAAAAAATCTTGTTGTTAATAGTTACTCCATATAGCATTTATATATATACTCGTAAGATTTAAATACGAAGACATGTGTGAATGTATGATCTGATTAATGAAAGAGTGACTCTAATAAACTCAATATTACACTAATGTGAGGAAAGCAAACCTTGAATACTTAATAATTTTACTGAATTAATGATATCACTGGTCTGCAGTGGTCAAATCTGTCGGTATCAAATATATTAGCTAATATCATTCAATGAACATTTTACTATTGAATGATTCATTTTGAACATTGTAAGCAATAAATTAGGGCCTTCAGCTTATAATTACAGTGATACCTTGAGATACGATTGCCCTAACATACGATTATTTGAGATACGACACGAAATATTCGACCATTTTTTGCTCCGATATACGACGAAAAATTTGAGATACGATTCGGTGATTCTTACTCACGACGGAGGAGCTAAAGGAGTTGCATAAGATTTCCCATTCGGAGGTAATGCTGGAACTCAGCAGTGAGGAGGAGGTCGAGCCGGTGGAGGAACTAACTTCACGTAAAATTCGTGATATCCTTGGCAAGTGGCAGGAAGTGTCTGATTTCGTAGAAAAAAGACACCCAGAGAAAATGTCTACTGGGAGAGCGAGTGCCTTATTTGAATGATACGTGTCTCACATTTTTTCGTAACATTTTAAAAAAGAGGCAGAAACAAACCTCTCTTGATCGTTACTTTTCGAAGGTCTCACGTAGTGAATGAGGCCAAAAAGGCACAACATGAAAGTGATGATTAGCCTAAGTAATGATTAAAAAAAAAATATATAGAAATTATGGGGATATCTAAGAATTTAGATCCAGATTTTTTTTTGAAAAAAAAATCTGGGCCTTAATTCTTAAATACAACAAATCTAAAAAAAAAATTGAAAAAAAATTTAAATAAAAATTTAAACTCCTTTCTTTTTTATTGATTTTATTAACATTTATCATACATCAATATGTTATTTTACCATATTTGTGTTATTACTCGTTTATTTGTACAAAAAATGTTATATTATATGCAATTTAACGTTTTTTTTTGTGTGATTTAGTATCGCTGGAACGCATTAATACATATTACATTGTTTTAAAGGGAAAAATTGCTTTGAGATACGAATTTTTTGACATACGACGATGGTTACAGAACGAATTAAAATCGTATCTCAAGGTATCACTGTATATTAAATTAAATGGTGCAACGATTCAGTACAACCTTACTTCTGAATTGTTGAATATTTTCTACCAGTTCCAATCCCTCTTGCCAATTTCATCCCGTATTTACGTTCAGATCAAATTGCTTCTCGCTTGAAGATAGCACACAGTCTTCCGTGGAAGATGAATAATAACCCAAAACAAAGGAGAAGGTCTGAGCGAGTACAGTAATTTGGTTAATTTTGCCCGAAATATTATTAACAACTTTACAATATTATTGTATTATATACATCAATTTACTTTCTCATCTTCATATACACTCTAAGCCAAATATTTACATTGATGCTTGATCTATTTTCCCTGTGACAAATGTATTATGTATAACAAATTGTTATACAATAAAACTGAAGATTATGTTAACGTTTTTTTTGTAAGCCAAAGTATGGAATTTGAAAATAAAAAAACCAAAGAACCATTACTTTAATGATTTCAAATAATAAGCCAGAATAAAAATACTATCGCCTATAAAATATATTTTAAAGATCAGAAACAGAACTACTGTAAAAACATTTCATTATGACAGTAAAGCTATGTGATTTGAGTTGAAAAGCTCACTCGAGAAAACTACTATGAGAAGAAAATTACTATGACAGGAACACTGGCAGATAAAAGTCAACAAACTGCCCAGTGGATTTGTTCAAGATTCAAAATACACTGAATCAGATGCCACATACTCCCTCCCCAGTAACAACGTTAAGGAATATGTCCTTTTGCACTTTCCGTCGCCTCAAGTGATTTGTTTATTGGTTTTCTTAATGATTGCTTGAAAGAATTAAAGGCACATGGAGGAATAGGCTGAATCAACTTCTACAATATATATATATATATATATATATATATATATATATATATATATATATATATATCAACTGAATTCATAGAAAGGTCACATTTAAAAGTGATCACAAAAAATCACTAATATATTTCAACTAGACTAACCGTGACCCTTTGTGTCACTCAAAAATTATAGCAATAGCTATTGAAATAAATTCACTGAACATGATTGACAGGGATTATTTTAATTATATATTTTATTACATATATAAATATAATATATATATATATATATATATATATATATATAAAGCATTCACATAAACACGTGACATAACAATCAATGATCAAACCACAATAAGAAATGGGAAAACAAGACTAAGATCTTTCAACCGTAACAAGCGGTCTTCGTCAGAGTCAAAAACCCAACTGACTCTGTTGGGTCTTGTTTTCCCATTTCTTATTGTGGTTTGATCATTGATATATATATATATATATATATAATATATATATATATATATATATATATGCACTTATTAGTCTTCTGGGCGGTAGATCGGCTCCTGGGCTTAACCTCAATCGTTGATTTTTTTTTTTAATGGTTGTTATCAACTTTTAATTTCATTTTAGTTAAATGTTTTCATTTTTTAATTTTTATTTGGCTTTTATCTCTTTATCTTCCCTGTCTACCTTTCCTCCGAAAATTGGCTACACTGTTTGAGTGCTTCAGTTCGAACGCCAAGTCAGTCGTTATCAGCCTTTGGAGCGATTCACATCTTTTCCTGAAGACGAGGACATCAAAATATAATATAGTAGTGAGTTCAGTGATTTCTTTTCTATGTGTTCTTTTAAAAATTCTAGTTTATATATATATGTATAATGTTCGTGAGTTTGTTTGTGAGTTTGTTACCCAACTCCCGTGGAGATAGAGACCTGACATTAAATACATATCATTTATTTCCTGAATAATGTTAAATAAAAGAAAATTATCACTATATTCCCAAAATTGGAGCCAAGGTGGCAAGTGTCTTGCGTGCTCGCCGATGACAGCAGTACAAATGAATTATATATAAATACAAAAAAAAAGTTTTTAAATTATATATTTGCGTGATATAAACACTGGGTCAAGTAAATTGGTTAGTTGAATGGTAAGTACCATTTGGCACAGCTTCTAATCAAAATTTATCAGGTCAGTTAGATTGGTCAGTTAAACAATGGGTACCAAATGGCATAAAGTCTAATCCAAATTTATCTGGTCAGTTAAACAGTAGGTACCAAATGGCATAAATTCTAATCCAAATTTATCAGGTCAGTTAGATTGGTCAGTTAAACAATGGGTACCAAATGGCATAAAGTCTAATCCAAATTTATCTGGTCAGTTAAACAGTAGGAACCAAATGGCATAAGTTCTAATCCAAGTTTATCAGGTCAGTTAGATTGGTCAGTTAAACAGTAGGTACCAAATGGCATAAATTCTAATCCAAATTTATCAGGTCAGTTAGATTGGTCAGTTAAACAGTAGGTACCAAATGGCATAAATTCTAATCCAAGTTTATCAGATCAGGTAGATTGGTCAGTTAAACAGTAGGTACCAAATGGCATAAATTCTAATCCAAGTTTATCAGGTCAGTTAGATTGGTCAGTTAAACAGTAGGTACCAAATGGCATAAATTCTAATCCAAATTTATCAGGTCAGTTAGATTGGTCAGTTAAACAGTAGGAACCAAATGGCATAAATTCTAATCCAAGTTTATCAGATCAGGTAGATTGGTCAGTTAAACAGTAGGTACCAAATGGCATAAATTCTAATCCAAATTTATCAGGTCAGTTAGATTGGTCAGTTAAACAGTAGGTACCAAATGGCATAAATTCTAATCCAAATTTATCAGGTCAGTTAGATTGGTCAGTTAAACAATGGGTACCAAATGGCATAAATTCTAATCCACATTTATCAGGTCAGTTAGATTGGTCAGTTAAACAGTAGGTACCAAATGGCATAAATTCTAATCCAAGTTTATCAGGTCAGTTAGATTGGTCAGTTAAACAGTAGGTACCAAATGGCATAAATTCTAATCCAAATTTATCAGGTCAGTTAGATTGGTCAGTTAAACAGTAGGTACCAAATGGCATAAATTCTAATCCAAGTTTATCAGATCAGGTAGATTGGTCAGTTAAACAGTAGGTACCAAATGGCATAAATTCTAATCCAAGTTTATCAGGTCAGTTAGATTGGTCAGTTAAACAGTAGGTACCAAATGGCATAAATTCTAATCCAAATTTATCAGGTCAGGTAGATTGGTCAGTTAAACAGTAGGTACCAAATGGCATAAATTCTAATCCAAGTTTATCAGATCAGGTAGATTGGTCAGTTAAACAGTAGGTACCAAATGGCATAAATTCTAATCCAAATTTATCAGGTCAGTTAGATTGGTCAGTTAAACAGTAGGTACCAAATGGCATAAATTCTAATCCAAATTTATCAGGTCAGTTAGATTGGTCAGTTAAACAATGGGTACCAAATGGCATAAAGTCTAATCCAAATTTATCTGGTCAGTTAAACAGTAGGTATCAAATGGCATAAATTCTAATCCAAATTTATCAGGTCAGGTAGATTGGTCAATTAAATAGTAGGTACTAAATGGCATGAACTCTAATCAAAATTATCTGGTCAGTTAGATTGCTGAGTTAAATAGTATTATTTTAACTAAAAAAATTCAGATAACTATAGGAGTTAGTCTTATACATATACATGTATACTCAGTCTTATGTTATTGAAAGTGTTAATATTAGTAAATTATAGTGAAAGAAAAGTGAAAAAATTATGGTTTATCTGAAGTTTAGAGAGACCTATTTATAGCTATAGGGAGTGGAAATTCTTACCACATAGATTTAATATTCCACTTGAGTTGAGAGTAATGATGCATGAAAAAACTTTTCTCTACTTAGTTTTATTGAAAATCAGGGTTTAACTTTGGCAGTTGCTAAGGCATTCTTAGTGTCAACTGAGAATGGAGACTAAACTATTCCACAGGAATTATTTCATGTCGTCTTTTAGAATAAAGCTAAGAATAAAATTGTGCCAAAAAAATCTTCAGAATAATCTTATTACGTTATAAATATGGATCTGTTTTGTCGTATCATTAATAATTGACTTTATGCGGTGTACTATGCACTCCTAAGACATTTTGTTTGCGTTAATCATAATTAATATTCAGTTGTGATAAAAGTATGAAATTATCATTTCAAAGATAGTTTTTAAATTGACTGAAATCTCATACTGGCTGAATCGTTAGTGTATGGTAATAGTCGAATTATTGTGTTGTTTACTAGTATATATAATGTAATAATAATATAATTAGGAAAACTAAATACATTATAAAAACAACTCAAGCAAGAACGGATGTAGAAATTATAAGCAGCTTATATAAGTTATGTCATATATATTATACTAGACTACCCTTGACCCTTTGTATCACTCAGAAATTATAACAATACGAGTAGTTATCGAAATGAACTCACTGAACATGATTGACTAGGATAATTTTTATTGTTGTTTCTTGTTACTAAGGCACGGAAACAGATTCTAATATGCCCGAAGCTTTTGACATAGTATTCTTAACATGATTGAAAATATATACACATTAAGTATATTTAGCAAAATAAATAGCATTTAAAAGAAATCATTTATGTTATCATATAAATAGTAAAACATCAATTTAAGTTATAGAGATAATGAAATACATTTAATACAAACAAAACTTGTAAATTAAAATATTCAATTTATTTATCTAACATAAATTAGCATTAATGAAAGAAATGTGTCTTTATAATATTACCTTAGAACATTTGTATTTTATCTGACAGTTGTGTTCAAGTTTGTTTCTACAATTATTTCATTTTTAACCTTTAATGTAGTAGTTTATTATGTATTTGTTGCATTTATTTGTAATACATTTACACTACTGTCATCGGCGAGCACGCAAGACACTTGCTACCCTGGCTCCAATTTTGGGAATGTAGTGATGATTTTCTTTTATTTAACATTATTCAGGTAAGAAATGTTTAATTTCAGGTCTCTATCCCTAAAGGAAATGGGTGAACAAACAAAAAAAACAAAATAAACAAACAATCCAACAAACACAAAATCAAACGAACAAACAAACAAACTCACGAACTTTATATATAGTTGTACTAAAAATATATATAATTCATATTAATATTTATAATCTAATGTTTAAGATATATAAGTTACTTTTTAGATGATGTTATCCATAGGTCCACTAACGTATTACAATTAAATATACATAGGAACCAACTAATGATCTTATTAGGTCCAATTTAATTCTGTTCTTCAAGAAATGTTAAACATTTTTCTGTGAGATACATTTTTGAAAGCATTTAGGGAAGATATGGCTTGTGGTTCTTCGAATTATTAAACGTTTAATAGATATAATTAATTATAGTATACACTTAAATATGATTTACTTCATTTTGATAACTAAATAGTATGTTTATGAAAGTTCTCTTAAAAATCTGGAGAATGAAGGCATTTATAAAACTATTTCTGAATCTTGCGATAGATTTACATACATCACAATAATGCAGATAAATGATAAATTGACAAATGCTTTAGGTTATTAAAATTGTGTGTATGACGACGTATGTTTCAAATTGTATATACATTTTGATAAACACAAATTTAATAGAAGTTTGAATATTTACTTTGATATATCAATATTGTTAGGAAATATTATGAAATATTCATTCTAAAACCTGGATGAATAAATTCATTAGAATTATTTTTATTTAATCATTTTCTTATCAAATAGTTAACAACATTTTGGTAGACCGTGCTGGCTCAATTCGGCTCAATTCAGTTCGACACCCTAGACTAGTGTTTCACAAAGAAGTCAATACTGCCGCTATAGAAGGAGTGCAAGAGGGCTGTAGAAGGTAAGAGGTTCTTAGGGCGTTCAACTTAAAGAAAGTTTAGTAAATGTTTCTAAAATTCTGAATTTTTATACATATATGTTACCATTGGATAGAAATGTTACTGAAGCGAATTTAGTCTACTCGTATACTTCAAATTCAAGGGTTGTGGAATCAGTCATTATGTGAATTAACTCTTGCACTGTTAAAAATTAATACTTTCCATGTTGTGGGTATCAAATGAAACCTAAAACAACTCAAAAAGAAATCAAAATAAAAATGTGTAAGCATGCATTTTATTCACGATCTCATCTGATATTCAAATTTTCCAACTTTTAAAACTTATTCTCTTTAAAAATAATTTTTTTTTGACAGTTTTGACAAATTTTCTGCTTTCCTAGAAATCACCCTGCATTTTCCTGCAAAATAAAATATTTTTTAATATTATTTTTTGATTGAATGCAAAATATCTGGTAAAAATAACAAGTTTTATTTGTCCAAACGACAACTTGTAAATGATAAAATACTAAACCCCCCCCTTCAATGTATAATGACAAGTGTTATTATTGAGCAGAGAGCCCAATGCGAAAGACGTTGAGACAACCTCTTTCAAGCTGTCACTGTAAGATGATAGGAAAGACTGGAATAAGAAAAAAGATCTAAAATTGTTGTAAAAATTAAAAAAAAATGTCGAAGAAAACAAGATGATATTAATGAACTAATTATTTATCTGAAACTTCATAATATTATTCTATGTTACGTTCTCTTGTATTATTATATGAGAATAGTGACCAAGATATCTAGAGTTGTCTATGCTCATCAATATTATAAGTAAACGTTGTATCAAGATACATAGAAATGAATATGAATGGTCCAATAATATAAATGTGTTGCCATGTGTACGTGTGGTTAAATTCATTAAGAATGAATATAATTATGGATTTATTTTAATGCCGCTCCCTTAATTTTGTGGGAAATTACCACAATATATGATTTATAACAGCAGCATGTGAGGAGCGAGTACAAATGAAACAATTTTGTGGGAAATTACCACAATATATGATTTATAACAGCAGCATGTGAGGAGCGAGTACAAATGAAACAATTTTGTGGGAAATTACCACAATATATGATTTATAACAGCAGCATGTGAGGAGCGAGTACAAATGAAACAATTTTGTGGGAAATTACCACAATATATGATTTATAACAGCAGCATGTGAGGAGCGAGTACAAATGAAACAATTTTGTGGGAAATTACCACAATATATGATTTATAACAGCAGCATGTGAGGAGCGAGTACAAATGAAACAATTTTGTGGGAAATTACCACAATATATGATTTATAACAGCAGCATGTGAGGAGCGAGTACAAATGAAACAATTTTGTGGGAAATTACCACAATATATGATTTATAACAGCAGCATGTGAGGAGCGAGTACAAATGAAACAATTTTGTGGGAAATTACCACAATATATGATTTATAACAGCAGCATGTGAGGAGCGAGTACAAATGAAACAATTTTGTGGGAAATTACCACAATATATGATTTATAACAGCAGCATGTGAGGAGCGAGTACAAATGAAACAATTTTGTGGGAAATTACCACAATATATGATTTATAACAGCAGCATGTGAGGAGCGAGTACAAATGAAACAATTTTGTGGGAAATTACCACAATATATGATTTATAACAGCAGCATGTGAGGAGCGAGTACAAATGAAACAATTTTGTGGGAAATTACCACAATATATGATTTATAACAGCAGCATGTGAGGAGCGAGTACAAATGAAACAATTTTGTGGGAAATTACCACAATATATGATTTATAACAGCAGCATGTGAGGAGCGAGTACAAATGAAACAATTTTGTGGGAAATTACCACAATATATGATTTATAACAGCAGCATGTGAGGAGCGAGTACAAATGAAACAATTTTGTGGGAAATTACCACAATATATGATTTATAACAGCAGCATGTGAGGAGCGAGTACAAATGAAACAATTTTGTGGGAAATTACCACAATATATGATTTATAACAGCAGCATGTGAGGAGCGAGTACAAATGAAACAATTTTGTGGGAAATTACCACAATATATGATTTATAACAGCAGCATGTGAGGAGCGAGTACAAATGAAACAATTTTGTGGGAAATTACCACAATATATGATTTATAACAGCAGCATGTAAGGAGCGAGTACAAATGAAACAATTTTTGTTCTTAGTAGTGTGATATACCCTCATTTAATCAAATGCAAGTTTTAATCGTTTTGATCAAATACAAGTTTTAATTTTTATTCCCCAATATTAATTAAATCTTTAAAATGATATTATTATTTTCTAAAATCAAAATAAAATACTTATCAAATTATTATCCATATTGACATCAACTACGATAAAATGCCTTTATCCAAGTTTCAATATTACACAAAACAATAAGGTTTTCTATTATAGGGAGAAACATATTTTTCAAGTCATTAGAACTATCAAACTGATAATGTACTAAAGTCTTTACAAAATGATGTACCGACCGCCAAAATACCAAGCATGTGGTGAATAAATTAATTTGAGGGACCTTAAAATGTGTAAATCCTTAAATATTTCAAAATATTTTGTTTTCATGATCAGTATAAATAATAATAACTAACTACAAAAATGAACACTACAATGTTAAAAGACAAAAAGTCAGCTTTTATATGAAATATTATATTTCTTAATAAAAATATGGTTGTGATATTTTTATAGTTATATATCATAGCATACTTATAATAGAATTTTAATAGAATTTATGCCATATATATTAAACATTATTTTGAACTTATTTTGCCCAATTGGTGAAATATACATTCCTTTCTCTAAAAATTCTTCGCAATGAATTCATGTAATCACCTGAAGTATACCGGAATTATAGGACACTTTACCAGACTTAAATATCTTATACTTTTTTAGGTATGAATATAACACATTGGAACAATCCTTTTTTTTAAGAGTTATCTGATTCATTTATTCTGTTAAACAAACGTAAACGAAGCTAATATGTAGAAAAGGTAGAGCTTATTCAGAGTTTAGTTTTGAGGTTCTAAAGACATATTTCCACTTAATAAAATCCAAAATTTTTGAAATTTTTGTGACAGGACACTTTAGAAGGTGATGTGCTAACAATTGTAAGGTAATTTTGTTGGTAACAGCTTCTAAATTTCAAAATGATGCAATTAAACTACCATTTTCTTATGATGCAATTTTGTCAAAGAACTATGCAGTACATACTCATATTTAATGCTATTTCTATGATGAATTTAATGATAGTTTATCAAGTGATTACAAGACTGTATTATCCTGAATGTTCAAATTTTGACTTATCTTAAGTCAACTGTTAAATTTATATATAAAAATTATCTTTTCTGTTATCAGAAATGAAATGACTTTTAGTGTACGAGTATACAATAGTATTTTTATACTAAATACGATATTTCTAATTTTTATAAAATATCCACATTCAATTTTGGAATATATGTATATAAGTTTAATTCTAGATTTACTATTTCAATAGAAAATATATTAATATATATTAATAATACAAGTTCACAGAAGAAGCTATATCTTCGAGAAGAACATAAGTTCGAGAAGCTACATCAATATTAATAATATATTTATATATGTGATGTGGAAGTTTTAGAGAAAGTCGGACAAATAAACTATTGTTAGTTTTTATTAAACTATACAATTGATTAATAGTCCTTTCCTTAATTTACAATGAAAACACTAACTATGATACACTGTCCATTCACAAGTGATGTCAAGACAACCAGCTGTGCAATCACAGGTCAGCCAACCAGGCAGTCCTTAGAGCAAAAGATTCAAATTTACATATATATTTGAAATAACATAATGAGCAATATTGCTAAAACTGCTCATTATGTTATATAATGTAATAAGCTGTAATAACAATAATAAGCTGTCGAACCGTCAAACACATTTTCACTGTACGCAAACTTACTTGGGAATATTCCCTTGACCTCAAACGATGTATCGTGTACCCAGTTATGTGGATACAGCTCACACATACATAATCTCGAACTCTTAAAATGAGATAGGTGCACTCAAAAACAAATAACAATAAATTTGATTCACTTTTAATATCTAGAAATTATTCTTTAAGATTTAAAGTAAATTAAAATATTAAGTAAAATTTCACAGTTACGGGTATTTCCAATGTGTAATACAAAATACTGAACATATGGTATCATTTATGCTTTATAATAATAGTTATTTATTAAAAAATATTTGACATGATATCTAAGAAAGGGAAGCATTTATTTGAATAACATTTTCCTCTTCTTAAGATGGCTTAAACAATCAAAAATATGCAAATTATTTTATATTGCTTTGAACATTTGTGCTTAGAATTTAACCTTTTCAAACTCAATTGGTTCTAATTTAATTTAACCCTTTATTCAAAGAAAATATATTTCCTTATACACATTTGAAATAGTTGTATTTGACTTAAACTTTATAAATAAATAGTAAAACATTTCTGCAGCCTCCTCTGCTTCAAGGATATGTGAATTTATTAGAAATTGTTATTACTTATTTTACCTTTCAATACATCTTATAGATCAGCTTTTCTATGAGAAATGTCATGCTAAGTTAGAATAAACAATAAATAAATATAATTAGAACAGTATAATTTCTCAAGTGTCCAGTGAAATTAAGTTTGAGTGTTAGATATAAATAGATATTTATAATTGTAAAAAAAATAAAATAAAAATTGTTGAGACATAGACATAAAAAGAAGGCTCTTACTTCGATCGATATTTCTGACATCCTTACTCAGCAGGAGATGATCAGAAGAGTGGAATAAGCGAAAGATGTGATCAAAGCATAGTCTGTGATAAAATCTTGCTACCAATTTGTATGCCAGCCTGATCAGCTCAGTCCTGTATAATCCTCAAGTCACATTTTCTTCTGATTCAAAAGAGAAATTAAGACACTGATCATAGTATATATATTTATATATATATAATATATATATATATATATATATATATATATATATATATATATATATATATTATATATATATATATATATAATATATATATATATATATATATATATACTGATAAAACGAAATACGATCCAAACTGGACACAATACGAGTTCGAGATTAACAAAGAGCAACACACAAAGTAGGGAAACACACTTACAGACTCAAATTTTCGGGTAATCCGTCTTCAGGAGAAAAGAGAATGGGAAACCAAGCACGTTGTAGACGCAACGGCAAGTAACGTAGTAACCCGTTGCGGGTTACTTGCCGTTGCGTCTACAACGTGCTTGGTCTCCCATTCTCTTTTCTCCTGAAGACGGATTACCCGAAAATTTGAGTCTGTAAGTATATATATATATATATATATGCATATATATATATATATATATATATATATATAAATGTGAGATTGAATTTACTATCTATTGTTTTTTTTTAATTAATTTTTTAAATACCTTTTCCAAATTCCTTAAGAGTCTTTTAAATTCCCGAGGAACTAGATGCATCAACTCATCATATGTTTTGTTTTCCATGCCTTTATTTCTTCCGACGTTTCGGTTGTCTTCATCCATCTACAGGGTGTAACACGTATATACAATATCTTAAAAACTATTGAAATTTTTAAATACTTAAATATAACACTCAAATTTCATAATGATATATATATATATATATATATATATATATATATATATATATATATATATATATAGATATATAAATAAAATATATTAATTTATAAAATATAAATAAATTTATATTTATTTATAAATAAATAAGAGTGGACGCATTTACGTCTCCGTTCCTTCGTTCTTTCTCCTTATATTTTCTTTCTTTCTACTCTCCTGAAGATGGCAAGACGCCGAAATTATCGAGATTCGTGAGTGTTCGTCCTTTTTCTTGTGTTCTCTAGCTGTAACTTTAATTATATATATATATATATATATATATATATATACACGAGGGCAGTTTGATAAGTGCGTGACTTTTTGAATAAAACAAAATTTTGTTGGCAAAGAAACATTTTATTTTTTCTGCATAGTCACCTTTTAGCTCGATACATTTAGTCCAGCGTTTTTTCTAATTTTTTTATTCCCTCCAAATAATACGCTTTCTCAAAGCTCTCAAATTACGCGTTTGTTTCGGTAATGACTTGTTCATTTGACTCAATTGTCTTACCGCCCAGCCATTTCTTTAGGTTCGGAAACAGAAAATAGTCGCAGGGGGTTAAATCAGGAGAATATGTTGGATGGGGTAGCAGTTCGTATCCCAATTCGTGGATTTTGGCCATCGTGACTAGACAAGTGTGCACACGTGCACCATTTTTCCTTCAAATCAACGTGGAATCTGTTCAAAAGCTTTGAATAATATTCCCCGGTGTTCACCGTAAAAACTCAGGATCACTACTACTTCGTCATCAGGCCAAATACAGTAGTGAGTTTTTGTTGCATTTTATATGTGAGTATTTTTGTCTGTGAATGTAGTTTTTTTAGTTTTTGGAGTCATTTTATATAATTGCTATATAGGTATTTCCAGAAAGCCCAAATTAAGAAAACAAGAGAAATTACCAAGATCATTCAACAAAAACAGGTGGTCCTCAACAGAGTCCAACAGTAGAGTATCCGTTCGACTGAAATATATTTTTTGGTTAAAAGATGTTAGCAAGTTTTCTGATTTTTTTATCCTGGTTTAGGGGGGATTTTTCTTTCTTATGTATATTGTGTCATGTTATATATATATATATATATATATATATATATATATATATATATATATATTTAAAAAAGACTTTAACAGATAGAAAGAAATATAACAAAGACTCACTTTTCAATATTTTGACCGTTGTAGTCGTCGTTCACTTCATCTCCTGAGGACGACCGCCATTACGATCGAAATATAGAAAAGTGAGTCTTTGTTATGATTCTGTCAATGTGTCACAGTTTTTTTTAAGTGTATATATATATAGAAAACATGAAAGATTGACTATGTAATTTCATGCCACAGTGTAAAGTCGTTCAACAAAACATGTAAAAAAGAAGGATTGCTCCCCAAATTTACAAATATATATATATATATATATCATGCTGTTTGTTTCTTGACTATTGTATATTCACAGGTTTTGATATTTTTTGAGGGTGTTGGTCTGGATATTAAAAAGGCTTCTTCGTCAACGTTTCGACATATATTTATGTCCTCCTCATGGCTAAAAGATTAATATATTGAGTACAAATATTACGACTACATTAGGTCTATTGTTTGCTAATATGTAACAAAAAAGATAAACTATGGATTTACGTATTCCAGTCTGGTTTTGTATGATATTCATAAGAATTTCCAGAGATTTAAATTTGTTTACCTGGTAAGTCTGTTGTGTATCCTTGTTTTTTTCCATGTATAAACTTCTCTACATAATAAATAAATAACGGACACTTTCGAGGGCTCCACATTGTCCTGGAGGTTGCATTTTTCTTATATTACTTGCTGTGTTTTGGAAGTTTTACTTGTTTTATACGGTTTCGCAAAATTAAGTGCTGTTTCCTCATGCTTGTGTGATTGTGAAAGAATGTTTGTGTATATTTTGGTGAATTTTTCTATTATCTGTTGCATGTGTTTGTGGATCTTTCTATATGGATTATTTCTTTTACTTGTATTTTCTGCAAATGCTTTCTTTATTTATAATAACGGGATTTTGAAAATCGAAATTGTGTTTTTGAGTGATTGCAAGTTTTGTTAAAGCGCATGTAATTTTTTGCCCTGTGATGCCAAGCAGGATATCACAACATGAAACAGACAATTTTCAAATAATCTTCGCTGGTTTTCTATGGGCATTACAGTCATTATCTAAACTTTCTCCAATCTATAAGTTCTAAATCTTTAAGGAGCTTTCCTAAAGGTCTACTGGATTATTTTGTAGATAAACCCAGGGAATGTATGCCTCTCCCAGGGAAGGCATACTTAGATTTGTTCACCTCCCGCGTGAATAAATCGATGGCCAGATGGGGGATTGAACCCCAGACTATCAGCCCAGAGACGAATACGTTAACCACTGAGCTAACCTAGCTCCCACGTAACAGTCCTAGGTTACTAAAAATACTGACCTGTTGGTAAACAAGTTTGTAAGGCAAGTAGTAATCACCTTCTCACTTCAACAGATGTTCGTTTGATTGTGACTTCTTTGTGATCCTATAAATATTCTTTAATCTTCACTCCAAGTACCCTTCTTTATCTCTCTTATCTGTGGCCACTTCTTTGACAAATGTCTCCCTTATATCACTTTGAACTCATTCTTGTACAGTCTTTAGTGACAATTCCTTTGATCCTTGACTGTTGACTTTTTTTCAGTGACACTCGCACATATATCATTTAATTTGATAAAAGTATTAACTGTAGAATAAAATAAGAAATATTTATTAGGAATTCATCATTTTCGATATTCAAACCAAATATTGTTTTTTTAATAAAAAACATAAAACTTTTGCGTTCTTTTTAATACTAGACAGTTGTATTAAATGTTTGAATTGCTAAACTTTTTTATTTTTAATCTATAATGCAATAGTTCATTGTTCATTAATTTCAAAATATCTTATATCTGATTGCAAAAAAAAATATTCAAATTGAACCAAAACGTGGGGTGTTTGATTTGAACCTACCGAACTACTATTTATGATAAATATTTTGCATTCTATATATGAATTTAGTTATATTTTTATGAGTTAACCTGTAACAAAATGCACAAAAGAGAAATCTTAAAAAAATACATTTTTTTTTTGTTTGTAACATACGGCATCAGTAAAGGAACGTACAAGTCCGGCGGAAAGCAGCTGCCTTACCGAGATAAAAGCATGAGCAATAGTTTAGTGTTATTCTAAACTTTCTCCAAAGACCTAGTAAAATAGGAATTTAGGTAAATTACATAACAAATACCTGATAAAAGACTCAAAAAAAATGTGTAAACAACGAAAAGAAAAACAGGAAAATGTTAATATAAACAGTAGTTCACAAAATTATGAAATTTCAGAAAAAGTGATTAATGTAAACCAGTGTTTCCCAGAGTGGGCGGTATCGCCACCCTGGGGGCGGTGCTTTGATATCGAGGGGCGGTAATGCAAAAATGAGCAGAGATTCTATTTCCATAAATTGAAAATGTTCATACAATATAATTTCTAAATTTAAGTGAAAACACGACAGGTAAACTTCTAGGAAACGTTTTCTTAAAATTATTTGTTTTGATAATTCATTTTTATGTAAAATAGAATCTCACCTAAGTTTCTTCTATTGTGTATTAATTCTTTTGCATAAATATGCTATGAAAAAATACATCTATTGGATTTTAAATAAATATTCGGTTAGTAATTATTTTAATTTAATTATTAAAATATTACTCATTTGATTATTTAGTCTGGGAATCTGATTATTATTCAAGGGTGTTGAGTTATAGGTTTATGGACCCAAGGGGGTGGTCACTCGAAAAAGTTTGGGAAACTTCGAAAGTTCCTTTTATTTTCTAGTGCCAAATTCTCCTGTCTGTAAACAGGTCTCTCATCATCCCCTATAGACCTGCTGCATAAGTACTCATTAGAGTTTTCTGTCCTTCCTCTCAATAGTAGGGGAATAATCATGTAACTTTGCTTTAATTATATGTTTCAATTAAGTAAATTCCAGGTACTTCTTGTTTTATTGATGCTTGTAAAAAAAATATTGAAGGGGAACACTAATGTATTATTTGTACTGTTTTTTAAAACTTGTTTTCGTTTATTATTATTTTTATCTCCTTCAGGGTATATAAACAGTATACAGTAACTGATTGCATAACAATTAAGTCAACAGTTATAATTCTACTAGGTTAGAAAAACTAATATTGTTTTTAACGAACCATGATAGCTTTTAATTACATTGTATTACAAATAATCACAAGAATATATTAATTCATTTAAAAAAAACTAAATTAATTAAAAGTAATTCAAGGGTGTTTTCGGAAAAAGAGATTGAAGCATAGGGACTGCATTGCAGATATGGTGAAGTTTTCATCTAATAGGTTGATTTATAAAACCCAAAACACGATTCATGGCGGTAAGTGTTTTCTACGGTATACTTACCATATAACTACTAAAAAGAGGAATATGTCATAACTTGTGTTATAGTTATTTATATGCCCATAGACGGCATATTATTATTTAGCTAATAAGAAATATTTAAAATTAAATTTAAATAGCTACTATATCTAAAAATCTAAGTTTTATTGCATATATTTTTTTTTATAATGCTTCGCGTTTTAATTTATGCGCTATATCAAGCATAGAAGTGTTATGAGTTAACAATATATTGATATCGACTGATGAATATTCAATAAAGATATTGTTATGAGGCCCTGTGAGTAAAATTCAGGGTGTCCATAAAGTCCGTGTGCACTTTAAAAAATTTATAACTTTATTTATATTTGCGATAGAAATAATCTGCAAAAAATGTTATAAAGTTTCATGTATCTAGTTTTAAGTATAGTTATTGAATAATTTTTCACCACAAAATTCGTAACAATTTTTAGATAAGTAAAACATATTTTCTTTTTTTTTGTCAGAATGGGTGGACCATTTCATTGGCCTCCACGTTCGCCAGATTTGACTCCATTAGATTTTTTTTTATGGGAACATGTGAAAACAATTGTGTATCCAACCAAATCTAGTTCATTAGAAGATTTGAAAGCTAGAATAACTAATGTGATTTCAGGCATTACTATAAATCAATTGGCAAATGTTTTTCGTGAACTGCAAAATCGTATTACCCTTTGTATTGCTAATGATAGAGGGTATGTGGAAACTTAAATAAAATTTCAATAAAAGCTTAAAAAATATAGATTTACTTCTTTCAAATCCATTTTACAGATTATTTCTATCGCAAATATAAATAAAGTTATAAATTTTTTAATGTGCACACGGACTTTATGGACACCCGTATATTTCCAACTAATCTGGAAGTGTGTGTTTATTGTGTGTGTGTGTGTGTGTGTGTGTTTGTGTTGTGGAAAAGATATTTCCAAAAAAAAAATGCAATATAATCATCAGCTTTCATATGTATGCATATGAAATGTATGTATATAGCTTACATATATGCATCAACACTAAATGGAACAGTAAGGTCGTCAACAATATTAAATTTTTTACGGGCTATATTCTCTTGATAAAATTTATTTAGTTCTTTACAGTTTGGTAGAAATAAATCTTTAGTTTTTTTTTATTAAAACGGGGTATTAGTTAAAGTTATATGTCAAATTATAATAAAATTAAATCATAAATTATATTCAAAAATAAGAATTCAATAGAAATGAGATAAATAATTGAAAATAAGTATATTTTTGTTTGAGTGGGTTTGTCTAACAGCCCTTAATGAAGGTAATATCAGTGAAGTGAAGCGTCAGACCTACTCTAATGTTGCTATGAAAACCTCCCTGCACCCACCAAGGTTCACTCCCACATATTAACCTTGATATCAACAGAGGAACCAACAGACCACCTACACAATAATCATTCTAAAAACCACTTCTAGAAATGAGAGCTTCTGCAAATAATCACTACTATGAAATTCAACATTAGTATTAATTCATATAATTTTAAAAAAATATTTTTTAATTTTTTTTTTTTTTTTTATTTTACGTAGTCACAACAACCTAAATGTAACATTACCAGTGACAATGATGAAAGAAGTATATACATTTTTAAAAATGATGTTAATTTACATTGGATTATTGACTTTTTTATTATCTTATGGACACTAGTAAGCGCAATATAATAACACAAACGAAATCACATTTTGTCAATCACCAACTTGTCAAGAGGTGTGGCTGAAGTAGTAATTTTCTGATATGTGTTTGAGTTACTTCATTTAGGTTACGTCGGGACTACTTTTGCAATCTGATAGTATAGTCTGAGTCAGTAATAGCACTGATCATGGAGGGTCAGATTAGCTCAGTAATTAACCTACTCACCTTAGAACTGGTAGGTCCGGGGTTCGATAAACACCTGAACCTCGATGTATTCATGTGGGAGGTGAATAATTCTGTACACGTCGTCCCTCGGAGAGGACGTTAAGCCATCAGTCTCAAGCCTGTACGATGTCAAGTACTCGTTAAAGAACCCTACTCTAAGTACACTTGAGTTAGACAAAATTTAGGACTTACAATGTAGAATCAATCTTCATTGTGTTGTATCGGAAACAGCACCATATTCGGCCTATGTGTGTTCCCTTGTGAGTCAGCCACTGCAACCTAAAGGGTTGCCTACTACTACTAAGATTGATTATCACAATGATTATTTATAACATTGATTAGTTGGTCATTGAAGAAGAAGTGTGTTAGGGTTGTTCTATTGTTAGCATTTTGAGGAAGAGCTTTTATAATTGACATTTATTCTCTAAGAACGAAAATAAATTAAAAAAAAAATAAGACATACTCTTTTACAAAATCTATTACTATAAATGAATGAATGAATGAATTATTTATAATTAATTAATTATTGGATGAATTAATTCATCGAAAATTCATTTAACATCACACCTGAGATCATGATTTTTGAGATTTCAGCAAAATTAGATCTCATATTGAATGTTTGTCTTCTCAATATCTGGTCTTAATTCTATAGCCATTTGTATTTTTTAGCTCTATATTGCTTATTTGTGAAAAAGCAAGCTCGCACTCACATGAAGCTAGAAACTGTAACAAATGATAATAAATTTATATTCGTATATCTATCTGATCTTATCGGTCCATAAATTATGAGCTCTTTAATGCTAAAGACTGCTTATAACCAAGTATGAGAGAACATACTAAGGGTGTTCGGGGAAAGTTCAGTTAGATAAACATAGCAGAGTCAGCAGGATTTCAGAGACGATTGAGTCCTAAACTCACAGATTTCGGTGGCTAGATATTATTTTCGTTTTCATACCTTTTGTGTGTCAGAACGCGTTGAATTCTCATACTTTTTGCAAATAAACCATATTCCCATAGAACATATTTGACATTCTATTCAAATAAAAATTATTAATTCATTTAAATTTAAATAATTATTGTTAAATATTTATTTAAATATTTTAATTATCTGTACCTCATTTCCCAAATACATTTTGAGATTCCAGCATATACTTTGAAAATGTATATTATTCTATTTGCCATGTTATAAAAATAATTATTTCCGTCATTCCTCACTGTCTCATGTGATTTTTAAGTTTAATTGTCTGCATAGCAGTGTAGCAGTATATATATAGTGTATAACAGTGTTCTTTAACTTCGATATAAAGAAAATTAAAAAAGTGACAAAACATTTATTATAGCTATCAGTCATTATGTTGAAATTCGTTTAACTGTCACTTAATAAGTTTTGTAACTAAGTTATCTTTATCATTAATATTATATGTAACTGGTGTTAGTTAGTTTATTGTGTATCAATTAACATTAAAACAAATAGACTTTATACTGTAAAAGGAATTTAATACTTATGTAAATAAATAAATATTAGAATTAAGGCAATCACATTTTGCATAATTTGAGTGCAAGCTTGTTTGAAGATAGATTTGTGAATTGATTTCAATATCAAAACGTCTTATTAAAACATATGAGTCATATAACACACATTAAGAGAAACACCCTTTCAATATTTTTGCAGTTATTCTGAAGTTCAGAAGAATCCTTTGGAAATATATTGGAAATTCATCATGTAGTTGATTCGAAGATACTTTGGATTCTAGTATATGCACAAGGTGTGAAACCTTAAACTGTGAAATGAGTGGTTTGAATAAGGAAGCAAAATACTGTAAGACAAATATAGAATGGAAGATGATTTAATGTATTCTAGTATGAGCACAAGTTGTGAAACATTAAAGCGTGCAAAGGGTGGTTTGAATAAGGAAGCAAAATACTGTAAGACAAATATAGAATGGAAGATGATTTAATGAATTCTAGTATGAGCATAAGTTGTGAATGATTAAACCGTGCAAAGGGTGGTATGAATAAGCAAAATACTGTAAGACAAATATAGAATCGAAGATGATATTATGTATTTTAGTATGAGCACATGTTGTGAAACATTAAAGCGTGCAAAGAGTGGTATGACTGCAGTGGTCTATCGAGAAAGTTTGTATTGTCCTTGATTATGTACATACATCAGAACACATGTAAACCCATCAGAATGGCACAATGAGGTTAGATACATTGAATGTAATGATTAGAGTTCATATAGAAAAGAACAATTCTGTATCAGACGACTAAGATAGAACAACGGAAATAATCTTGGTGATATTGCAATCATTTTGTTATCGGATGTGTTAATAATGACGCTGTGTTTACAAAAACGGAAAAAATTAGTGGTAGACAAAAAGGAACATGTTAAGTTCCTTGAAAGTTAGTTTTTCTTTCAAGCTGCGTTTCCGCCCATCTAAAAACCATAGCTTAAACCTAGGAAACAAGTTTTCTATTTGTGTTATTTTTGTTAGAAAATAATAATGATTCAGTGATGACTCGTTGGTGTCTGATAACGAGAAAAAAATGGCTGCAAATAGTCTTCAGTCTTAATTTTTTAACTTTACTTATGATAACTAAATATGACTTTAAGAACTTTAAATTGAATAGATTTAGATAGTAAAATTTAAATACTCGTATGCTCTTTTTTTATAACAGGTATTTCTAAAAACCTATTTTTTTGCTTCTGGCAGTTTGTGAGGCCCAGCACAAAGTGCTTCAAGATGTGTGTACAAATGATTCTTTCACGACAAGTTGATTAATGACCCTTAGTCCCATACATTTTTTTTTCCTTAAGATATTTAGGGGAAATGAATTTTACAGTTCTACAGTCTGGCTTATTTGATGCCCACTCGAAATTAGATTGATGACCTCTTATATTCTCTTTGAGCATAAGTCTTGGAGCTAATAGAAACTTAATCGTTCATATAATATTCTTTTTTATACTTAATTAAATATTTTATATGCTGAATCTTTTATAATGCTTTGATTTTGAAATATCCTGTTCACTCAATTACAGAGATACGCATACACAACATATACAATCCCATCCGAACACAGTCAAACACACCCACAAGAATAATTACCGAGACTTATTCTATTTAACTCAATGGTCCTCAGAGAAAGGTAAGGGTAAGTTTTCACTCTTCCTGCTATACCTAGATCATTCGTGCAATGGAAAAATAGATGACTTTTGAAGGGTATGAATAGAGCTTAAATCAATATATATTACCATTTATTTTTTTAAAAGATCAAAAGCTTTGTATTTCAGATAAATTTTATTCAGATTCATTATTAAATATCATCTTCAGCAGTTAAATCTTTACTTTTAAAGACCAATTAACTTATTCCTAAGTTTTATTTTCAAACTAGACACTATCTACATTTCTATCTTACATTAAATTAAGACTAAGTTAGATTCTCAAAGTTAGATTTTGTTAGCTTCAACTCCTTTTCTTTTTAAAAAATATTTGCATACATTCACAGTGTCAGATTCCAGGTTGTATTCAGTTAATTTAAAACACACTGAATAATTGGTATAATATATCTCCTAGCACGTTAATCAAAATATAATATTTTCCACTTTTCTAACATTTAAAGGATGTTACAAGTTTTTTTTTTTTTTTAAGGAATAAATTTGTAATAATTGCGCTATTTATTTCTAATATGTGAGAACGATGTACGATTTGCTCTACTCATATAAATAAAACAACTGTTGTTAAAAATAGCGCCATTTGTAAAAATTATTGTTGCATTTCTTACTTTTTCTAAAAACATATGTATTTATCAGTATTTGATAATAATTAACAAAGGAAAACAAACAGTTGTATGTAATGCTTCTCTTAGATTTATCAATACTACATTTCAGTATATATTCTTGTTAAATTACTTTGAATAATCTTCTTAAGAGAAGTAGAAGGTCGAATACATCCGTCTAAGTCGACCAGACAAATCAATGTGCCATCAGCTGGATGTATTACGAGTAGCACAAGCTTTTCAAGCAAGCAGGACTAATGCTGCCAAGGGAATACTGAAGCAAGTAAAAAATGTTGAATGCTCTCCAGTACTTATTAATACTATAAAATCTTATTATTTGGATAAATGAATCTAATATGAATTCAGGTGTTATATCTCTAAAGGGAGTTCCTTTTACCTTCATGTTTATTACTGAAGCTTTCTAACTTGACTATGTCTCACTGTTTTTTTTTCATAAGTAGTAAGTGCTGATTATAATTGTAGGGTTAGTTATACAGATATCCTTTATAATTTTATACATTACAAAATTGTGATTGTGACTCGACAATCTCTACATTAAGTCCACATTGACCACATAATGAGAGTTTCTTCATTGTTTCGTATAACAAAAATATATAATATGATACAAGAAAACGACTCAAAAGTAAATCAATCATTTCTACTTTGCATATGGAAATATAATGCAATTACATAATTGACAATTTTATAATTTCAATAGTATTCACATTAAATCCATTATTTGTTAACAAGAATAATCATATGGTGACAAAACGAATGTTGTATATTTGGCTACATGCACGCTGCTCAATAGATTCTGGTATATCCTAACAATTTACACAGTATATATATACTTTAAAAACTTGGCAAAAAACGAATGAAAACCAGAAATTAGAACTAACATTCAATATTTCGACACTTTTGACGGTCGTTCTCAGGAAAGGAAGTTGAGTGCCTAGAAGTTGAAAGCCAAATAAGCCTTAGTATATATATATATATATATCAATGATCAAACCACAATAAGAAATGGGAAAACAAGACTAAGATTTTTCAACCGTAACAAGCGGTCTTTGTCAGAGTGAAAAACCCAACTGAGTTTTTGACTCTGACGAAGACCGCTTGTTACGGTTGAATAATTTTAGTCTTGTTTTCCCATTTCTTATTGTGGTTTGATCATTGATTGTTATTTCTAGTGTTTATGTGAAATCTGTTTATATATATATATATATATTTATATATATATATATATATATATAAATATATATACATATACATACACACACACACACACACACACACACACACACATATATATATATATATATATATATATATATATAACAGATTCAATAATATATCGACCGTTTGATGGAACACACCTATATATATATATATATGCGTTAGCTTCAGCTACTCAAAGGGACTACTTCTGCCCGATGACAACGACTGTCGAAATATCGTTGTGAGTCTTTTTTTGTGTGTGTCTTTATTTGTTTTTCTTTTTCCTGTGTGAACTATATATATATATATATACTAAGTTATCATAAGAAAACAAAGAAGAGTAAACTAACACTTACTATTATCGATCATTTCTGCTATCACGCCGACCTCAGGAAAGGTAGGAAACGGAAAAGGAACGCTGGAGCGGAGACGTGGAAATGTCTACCGACCGACACTTTGTGTAGTATATAGTTGCACTACCTTAGAATTAAAAACGGCTAGTCGCGAACTTGAATCAAATTTTTATAATATATATATATACAAATGTAGTATATATGTGTAAATAGGCAGCAAATCTTCTTCAATTCAAATATTATTGAAAACCGATGGCGGCTTTTGCGTTTACGATCCTCTTAAGTAAGTGTTTTTTTTTTCTAAACACATCACGATGTTGCGCAGTTAACTAATAGAACAACTCGCCTTCTTGGTTCACGAAATGTTAAGCTCAGATTTAAAATTATAACATGTGATACAGTTAGTTGAACTACTGAACACTATCAAGTTGTATCCCTTTCTTATAACGACTGTTATGAGTTCCTAGTTCTAGTTTTTTTTTAATACTTACATTATTTTCTTAATATTTTAATTTGAATTTATTCTTCTTATTGTATTTACTTTATAATCCTGAAGATAGCCAGTGAGATCGTAAGTTTGATTTAGATTAGTAAATGTGTTCTTAGTTTTTGAAGTGTTAAATACGTCCCTGAGTGAGATATTCTATCACACTCAACGTGCAACTATCACGTTGAGTGTGATAGAATAGTGTGATAGAATAGTGTGATTTTTGTCAAAATAACTATCACGTGCAACATGGTCAAGTTTTTAGGACAAAAAAACACTTACATAAAGGTATCGTAAATACAGAAGCCGTCCTGATTTTCAATAATATATATTATTGACATATTATTGATATATTATATATAATAATATATATATATATATATATATATATATATATTATATATATATCAATTATCAAACCTCAATATGGAATGGGAAAAAAATACCAAGATCTTTCAACCGTAAGAATCTTCGTCAGAGTCAAAATCCAACTAACGGTCTGAGGAAGACTGTTTGTTACGGTTGAAAGATCTTAGTCTTTTTTTTTCCATTCATATTGTGGTTTGATTATTGATTGTTATTTCACGTGTTCATGTGAAATCCTGTTTTATATATATATATATATATATATATATATATATATATATAATATATATATAGTGTATGTTTGGAAACCGTGAGTACATTCTAATATTCAGTATTAGGGATGTTATCTTTCAAGTGTGCAACTTGATATGTTCATCATAATAGTTGAAACAGGTGTCAATGGTATATCTATATTGTACCCATTGGCTCTCAGGAAACATATGTCGCGTTTTTTGTAGTTTGTCACTAAGGCAGAGGCTTCCTAAAATTACAACTTTGTACATAAATAGCATCTTTTTATTTCCTACTGTTTTGATCACTAACGGTTAGATTAACGACTCTAGATTTACGATTAAGAAATTTGAAGAAATTTACCAAAATAATGTTTACTTATATAGCTCAATATTGGACTTCTTTAAATAACAAATATTTCATTTCAATTTCAAGCAGACGGCCTACTCGAGACTGATTGAATCCCTTCTATTCCTTTTTCAGTTCATAGCAAATTGAAATATAACTTTCCAAAGTTTACATTAATATCTTTTTGACTCTGTCATTATTTCTTATCCTGAATTTAATAATTAAGTTAATATCGGTTCTTTAAAAAAAAGATATATAAGATATATATATAAGTAAGATATATATATATATATATATATATATATATATATATATATGGTTAATGGGCTATTTATATTGAGATTAGTAATGTTAGAATTAATAGTAATATTATACGATGTATGACGATGATATTGCTCTTAATTATAATATTATATATATATATATAATGTAATTTTTTTAGGTCCAATGATTTTAAACTAGTCCTTTTGCCGACGTTTCGACATATATTTATGTCACCTTCAGGGCTACAACATGATTGTTTTACAATTAGCACTACTATTACTACTATTTGGATATGTATTACATTTTAATATGTACAGTAACAAAGATATTGATTTATTGATAAATCAGTTATTTCGACTGTGGATTTTTTTTATATATTGACATAAGGATATGGTCATAATTATTCTATTGCTTTTACAATTTTTTCATAAGTATAGAGATCACTATTTGATTACCTTGGAAATTCAAAATCCAAAAAAAAAACAAATTTAGCAATAACCCTTAGTTCTATAATTTTTTTTTCAAAACCTATTTATACTGATTATGTGATACAAGAAAACTCAAATATCATTCAAGGTATCAAATGCCATAGTAAAATCAACGACATCTGTGCAGAAATGTATTAGATATTCCGTTGATGTTTTTTGTATTATTTGTGTATCTAGTTGCACCTGGAGTATCCGGGACTGAATCCCGTTTGTTTGTCTTTGAATGATACATGTTGTGTGACCTATTCTATTTTTGATCAATTTGGTAAATAGTTCGCCTTTTTTAGAGATCACATTGTGTGGATGCTTTATAATATTTTATAGTTATCAACTTACTTACAGATTTGTAATTATTAATTATTGGTATTTTTTTTAATAGACATTTCATTTTCTTTTCTACTGACTAGTATTACATTATAGGGCAGTCATTGGATGGTTATTGTTTTAGTTTGTTGATAATTTCAATAAACAGTAATCTCAGAATCTTATTTCTTCGATTCTTCGTTATTTTAGTTGTACTTAAGTCCTCTTTTGGTTCCTTTGTAATTTAAGTATTTTTATTAATCATTTTTCTGTACAAATAGTTATTGTGATCCAAACTGTATAAACTTCTAGGCAAAAATCAAAGAGTTTTGATTTTATAAACGCCACTGCAACTTAATGTAACCTTACACAACTTACTACTGGCCGGTCAGGTATAAAATATGACTTATTTATTGTTTCTATAGTTTGTTATTCTGTTAAGAATATCTGCTTATTTGATTTATATTTTTTTGGTAATTTTTAACTATTAAACTAAAAATAATTATTAATGGTTGTAATTATTTAAATTAAAAATTCCTGATCAACATAATTACCAAGAATTCATCAATTTTTAAAAAGAATTGAATTTCTAACAAAGTAAATCTTTATAATGAGTTTAATAAAAGTCTTTTGTAGTCTAACATAATATTATTTTTTTCTGTAATTCATTACCCCCAACAGTACTTATTGTAAAAATGTAAATTAAAGAGCGGCTCGAACAAAAAATTGGTTTAACATTTACCTAGTTTGATTAAAGAGTTCATCTTTAGAAAATTAATTTATCAGTCTCAAACTTTCACTTTGATGATCTCAGGATTCCTGGAATCTAAGAAAAGCTAGTTTGAAGATACATAGAACAATTGTCAAACTGTTGTGCTCACTTCAAAGGTTATTGCAAATGTTAAAACAAAAGTGGAATTTTATTCTAAAAATATTTTTTTTTATCGCTTAATATTTGTATGTCTAAAATGTGTAAAATTCATTAATGTTACTAAACTTTCGTAATGGAGTTGTGTAAAACGTTTTAACTCTAATTTTGGCAAGAGTCCAGCTAAAGACGGCTTGTTGCTCCTTCTAACCGATTTAAAATTGAGCGTGATTTACTGTTCAAGATAATTGTTAGAATGAAATTCTCATTGAAATTTAGAATGTTGAGTGCAGTAGAGCCTTGTTCTTCAGGCAAGAGGATCAAGACTTGCCAAGGAGCCATTACTTTCAATTTATTCATTCTTCCTTGGCAGTACTGCCTCTGCATTTCAGTTATATGAAATCTATCCATTCTCACTCCCATTGTAATATTGTATAAGTTTTTGCCATCTATTTTACTTATAAGTTATTTTAATAAATTTCTCATATTAAGAAATACATATTTATAGTTCAATATAGATATATACACATGGAGAAATTAAAAAACACAGACTACAGTTTCTAATATTTGGTTTGAACCGTCATCTGAAGAGATAACGGTTCAATACATTATAATATGTATAAAGAAATAAATATTTATAGTTCAATATAGATATTGACACATAGAGATATTAAAAAAACACACACTTACAGTCTCTAATATTTGGTTTGAACCGTCATCTGAAGAAATAAGAGATGGAAACCAAGCGCAGTAGTGCAGATACGGCTGGAGCCTAACCATGTTGCTTCATGCCCGCCTGGTCACAAAGACTAATGTAGACACAAATAAATTTAAAATTAAGTACACCATAGGAAAAAAGAAAAATAGTAATAAATTAAAGAAAAACACAGGGATGATACACTTTTACGGTGAAAAACGTAATTGTGCTGTATTATTTAATGATATTTAAAGTAAGTGATAGTTTATTTTTTATAAAAATTAGGTAAAACCGTCATACCTCGTAAGATGATTCTGGAGTTGGAGCGCTTTCGGACGTTGTACATCTTCGATCGCAAAAACCTACTGCAAACCAGTAGGTGGACAACGTCCGAAAGCGCTCCAACTCCATGATCATCTTACGAGGTATGACGGTTTTACCTATTTCTAATAAAAATTATATTAACCTCAGTGGTATTAACAATTTGCAGATAGTTTATTTGCATCGCTTCAAAAAGCAAAAATTTTGATTTATTCATTGAAATACATTGGAAATTTACACAAAAAGCTGATCTGTATAATATTTTCCACATTAACAGAAAATTTGTCTTTATTGAAAAAGAAAACTTGTATATATCCATACAGAAATTATTGTGTCTGAAGTGTCTAAATATTTAACTTAAAGATTCGGTATTTACTTAAATATTATTACTTCTAACAAGGAGTCTGTTTTCATGATTTAATATTTTATCTAAATGACGTATGCTGTTGAAGTGTTTATACAAGCGATTTCTTCTAATTTACCCTACAAGATTAGATTGTTTATGGGATTATTTCGTCTCTTAATTATTTATTATTTAACTACCTTTTTAGCTCAACTACATTTTCCATCCTGACAAATGTTTCGAGATATCAGATTTATTAAAAACCCTTTCATTTATTTTAGAGAGCATTAAGCTAATATAAGTTTGCTTTAAATGCAATGTTTCAAAATCATTGAAGTAAACATCCGTTTGAATCTTCGCTAAAAAATCTAATACCAGTTTTTTGCTCATTACTAACTATAAATAGCGGGGAAGAACGGTGTTCACAAGATGTCTTAATGTTGACCTTAACAAGAGCAATCTGAAATTAGAAAAAACACTAATTTCAAGTATGTTGTATTTTTTTAATAGACGTTTCATTGCCTTTACTACTGACTACATTCAATTCTCTCTAATCATGATAAATTGCTATTGGTAAAACTTGTTTTAGAATATAGCTCTATTTGGATCAATTCTTGCCTACTGACTATTTCTAAATCTCTAAAAGTGATATTCAATAAAGATCTAAAAAAAAAAAGATAGAATATTTAGGCTAATTTAATTCACTAGCTAATAATTTAAGAATACTTAGTGACTTGTATGGATTGACCTCAACTTTAGGTACCTTGAATACAGGAGTTGACATTCCTAATTACATTTCTACATCCCATTATATGTTTTAAAAATATGTAAATTATTCTATGTTCTATGTCACAGAATAGTTACCTGCTTCAATTCTCATTGTCTTGTCTGATTATAAAGCTATTAGAGTTTGCGTTGCAGTGAAAAAATTTTTAATTAAGAATTATGGAAATTTAAGAAAGTATTTAAACTTTTAGTGAAGTTACCTACATTGTGTTACAGTTTAATTGACTGCTATCGACTCAATTTTGTATGACTCGATTACTTTTTTCATTACTATTTGTTCTTTATTACTTTAGTATGCATTAATTAATGTTACAGTAAAGAAAAAAAAGGAAATCGTTAAAGGGTTTTCATCCTTA
Organism: Hermatobates lingyangjiaoensis; assembly: GCA_026182355.1. Lineage (NCBI taxonomy): Eukaryota > Metazoa > Arthropoda > Insecta > Hemiptera > Hermatobatidae > Hermatobates > Hermatobates lingyangjiaoensis. The sequence goes on along the minus strand of JAPFBL010000012.1, from coordinate 5,770,729 downwards.
TGTGAACATTTAAATAAAAATTTATGGGTTAGGTTAAGTTGTAGTGACAGTCTCACGAGAGGATAGGGATAGGCTGAACATTGGTCCTTTCTGATACCAGAGAATGATCATTCTATATTAGGAGTCCTAAATTTTTCCTAGTGACTATAGAGTAGCTGTGTTTAACGAGTACCGGATATCACTCAGGCTCGGACCGAAGGCTTAACGTTCTCTGAGTGGTGACAAGCTCAGATTTTTCCACCTCCCACCTAAATAAGTTGAGGACCAGAGTGGCTATTGAACTACAGATCTACCAGTCCAGCAGTAAGCACGTTGCTTCCACAAAATTCTCCTAAAATTTAATAACTTTTTTTTAATTCATTTTTTAAGATATTGCATATTTGAAATGTCCAGAAGGAAAGCATTGATTGGCAGGATAAGAAGCGCGAAGAATCTAGGTGTGTTTTCCCTGATCCATCAGATAGCCAAAGTGTCCTTACAAAAGAGAAATCTGAATCAATGCCAATCTACAGTAATTACATAAATTATTGTGGAAATTTGACCTCAGACAAACTTTGATTGGGAGCATCAATTTAACTTAAATTACTGTATTTATAACCATCTGGTATCTGGTTTGTTGACACGGTAGAATGCCGAACAATCATTCAATTTAAACTATAAAAGTCCAATTTTTTAAAAATTTTGCCAGAAAAGATTTCATCTAAAACTACTTAAAAATATAGTATGTATAAAACTATGAAATATATTAACGTCTAAGAAGTTTCATCTTTATAATTATTTTTATATCAGTTTACCAGGTACACCAGTAAAAACGACATTGATATCGAGCCAATCAAGCAGTTATTGTGTGGTATTTACTCATTATTAGAGAGGAAAACAAACACTAAGTCTTTACACACACAAAAAAAAAGGTTTTAATCAAACGACACGTTTCGAACACTCATTATTCATCGTCAGGTTACACTGCCACAGTAAGGAAATTTAACCTGACGTTGAACACTGAGTGTTCGAAACGCATCCTTCAATTAAATCCTTTCTTTTTATGAGTGAAGACTTGGTGTTTGTTTTCCTCTCTAATCGTTGATAAATTGCTATCGGTAAAACTTGTTTTATAATATGGCTCTATTTAGATCAATTCTTACCTACTGACTATTTCTAAATCTCTAAAAGTGATTTTCAATAAAGATCTAAAAAAAAAAGATAGAATATTTAGGCTAATTTAATTCACTAGCTAATAATTTAAGAATACTTAGAAACATGATCCTTTTCTACTTGCCTTAGTAACTGATTCTCTTCAGTTCACCTAAGCTCAACAAATCTTAAAAACTGTAATAGTGTGAAATTAACTTTTTCTTCTCTAGTGCCATTTGTTTCTATTTTAGCATTCATAAGTCTATAGTTGAGGATTCTTGACACGTTTTATATAATAATCTTTGGTCATTTTGAGTTTATTAATATTTTCTTGGTTTGTACTTCATTTTACTAGTGAAATAAGGACTAAATTAAGAAAGGAAGATTTTTCTAGTTTTATAAGTAGAACAATAAATTCACAGATAATCTTTTATATATTACTTTGAATTATACTACCTTTAAATTATTACTTTCTTCAAACTAAGTGTGATTGACTTGTGTTTAAGCACTGTTACTTTAGAAACAGTAGTGATAAGGCGCGTGTACTAGCATTTAAAAAGAAAAACAATAAAATCATCTTTTTTGTTAGTTTTTTTTTTATACCTTGCAAAACTGGTATGAATGGTTAGTTTATTGCAAAAAAAATAAACATCCTATCATTTATTTTCCAGAAGGGGAAAAATTTCCATAATTCTGTGCAAACCAAAATAATAGGAGACTCTTGTATGAAAAGGATAAATGGAATCTTGGGTCGAGGGATGTCGGGGGGTGATCAATAACAGAGAAAAAGTGACAATGGCTTCCACAAACGTCGACCCCCAGCGGTTTTTCAACCCAATAACATGTACTCCTAAACCTAACTGAAGCCAGCTATCCATTAATCACGAGCAACGTTTTGTTTTCGTCAATTAAAGCAGATGACATTTATATTACTTTTACTAAGAAAAGCTTACTCATACAGAAATTGTTTTAGTCTTGGTTTATACTAAAATTGATTATAAAAGTTGAAAACATAGTAAATATTTTTAATACTACAGTTAAACATTTTTACAACAATTTTGTTTGATATATCAGCATATTAACATCTTTATATGTAAAATAAAAAGTTTGTCTGTCTGTCTGCTACAGAAATAAAACTGGAGTAATTTAGATAAAAGAAACTTATGGATTTTATGTAACTTTTTTCGGGGGAACTAACCACAATATTTTGATTTTGATCAGGATACTATGTTTCTAAAATGGGGGTTTAGGAGCAAAGCTCCCTCTAATATGTTTCTCTTTCCATTGCTGGAAAAAGTTAAAGAATATTTTATAACTGAATCTTATTTACGTATCCTGAAAAATGTTAATGCTGTAATTTTAATTTTGATTATAATCTACTTTCCTATAACTTCGTTTTAATTTAAAAAAAAAAACTGCGCAATTTATAATCAGTTTTATATTTATCTTTTTTTTCGCAATCAATAATTTACATTCTGTATTAATTTCCTTTGTCTAATAAAAATAATAATATAATTGTAAAGAGTATTGTAAAATATTTCATATTGTAAAATTTATATTTATATTATAATATAATCATAACTGAACGTCATTCAATTAAATAAATGCTTTTAAACAATTCTAAAAAAGTGATTGTCAGCTTTATTTATAACTATAATATTAAACTTTGTTGAACATGGAGATGACATTCTAAATTCTTTCACATTAAATTTATTTAGATAATATTATATTATTTTTTATAAAACAATATTTAAATTATTTGGTTGTCAAACATATATATTTTTTGTAAAAATTGAGCCTATATTTTTATATGGTCTTTAAGCTAAAGACTATATCCTGTCTTTAAGCTAAATGTATTAGCTTAAATACAGGAAAGAAATATTAATATCATTCCATTTATTAAAATTTTTTTCTATAGAAAAATCTTTTATTAAATAATTTTTAAGTAAAATTAATTTATAAATGTATGTAATTTAATTAATTGTTATTTTTCAAAATATTATATATATACATAAAAAACTTTGATGTTTTGTTTGTATGTTTGCACACTCTGCAAACAGAATAAAATATTGGCCTTTTAGTGGGAATAGTCCTTTCCATTATAGGTCCAGCACGCTACGCTTTGAGCCAAAGGGACATTTATATGCTTCCCAAACCTGATAGAAAAGACGTAATTTATCTCTAATAAAGATGAAGCCTTGATATCACAAAGTTGATTTTGAACATCAACAGAGTAAAAAATATTAGTTTTTTTGCTCTAAATTATAATAAATTTATAAAGAACAAATTTAATGAATAATCGAGGAGATTATGAAAGAATTATTTATTATATCAAAAAAATGATATTTATTATAGTTAACGAAAGTTTTAGAAATAATCATATTAATATAAGTAAAATATCAAAAGCGCACAGTTATATCTTTAAAAAAAAGTCACAATGCCTACATATTCTTCTTTTTATACATCTATTTCAATAAGAATGATAGAGTTAGGCCCCCTATGCTTCGAAAGGTACAGGAAAGATCTTAATAAAACTAATTCTTTCTAAATTCAGAAGTTCAGGACAAATTACATTGGCTGTAGCCCCACAGGAATTGACTTCTTCTAGTTGACAAGAGAAGAAGTCATACAGACGTCTACAATGCTTGCATCATAGTCTTACTTGTGGCGCAAATTTCCTAAATTCCATTTAGCTTGCAACATCAGAGTTCAAGATAAAGATGAGGAATACTCTAAATTTCTGATAAATATTAGTGAAAACAAAGTTGCGAAGAATAAAGAGATTATTACTGCCCGAAGACATGTTTATCCGTTCACATAATGTTGATTAGTGTATTGAATACATTTACTCTTCATCCACCAATCCACAAATATTGTTCACAGAAAATTCTATATAAGTTCCATTCTAATGGGTCGCACCGTACAATGAATTATAGCTTCATTGAATAATTTTCAGGAAGAATTAAACGATATATGTCATATCTCGGTTTGTGTAGGAACAGAATTCACACATTACCCTCAAGCATTTCTTGACTCACTAGAGTTTTCTGGATTGCTCCAACATAAGCTGAAGCTCAAAAAGGGAGGTACTGTTATTTGTATGTATGAGAAGTATTAATCCACTTCGCTTATGTTATGGAACAAGACTAATAAGTAAGGAGCTTTATGATAATGTCATTGTCTGTAAAATTATTGTATCACGGTTTCAAGGGGAAATAATTTTAATTCCAAGATTGAAAATTCTTTTCTATCTTGGAACAACATTCCTTTTCCATTGATACAATTTTAAATTCAGTTAGAATTGCGATGACAATTCATAAGTCTCAAGGACAGACTCTACAGGAAGTTTTAGTTCATTAAAGTTTTTTTGGAAAATTTAAATTCCACAAAAAATATTACATTTAGAAGGGAACTGTCTTAAAAATATGTTCATTGTCCTCTTTATCAGAAATGTATAATTTAGAATTTAGCTGTACTTATGTGAACATGATTGTATTAAAATGGAAGTTATTGGATGACCCAACGGGTCACGGGTAGTTCAGTTAAATTATAATACTTTAATTTTAATATTGTTAAATTAGACATAATTATTTAAAAAAAATTACAATTAATTTTATTTTTATTGAATTTATAGTTTTATTTCTATTCCTTTTTATAGTTATTACAGAATACATGGACTTTCTAGAAACAATTACTTGATATTGTCACCAAATCAGACAAGTGTTTCAACTGATATTTAAGGTTTATTATTACCAGTTAACAGAAAAAGTTTATAACAGCTTGTTCTGTTTAGGAATCAACTTAAATTTACTATACTAAAAAAATTACTTATTAATTATCAGTTAATTTTTAATACTGGTATTTTTTAATTAAATTCATGCATTTTGTCATTACACAGAGGTTAGTATTATAAATATTAGAAATATAATACTAATCTCTGTGGTAATGACGAAATGCATGAATTTAAGCCAATCTGGCTAAGGTTATGACTCAGTTTGAACGACTTCGAAAGAAAGTACCAACCATTAACGCTAATATTTGCAGTGTACGAGGTAAGATGGTATATTATATTACTAATATTAATAATTTTATTAATTGATGTTATATAGACAGAACCGTTAGAATAATGATGTTGACAATACATTGACTTGCTTGATTCTTTTATCCTTGACTTTCATTTTGCCGATATAATAGTAAATACATTTAACTGAAATTAACTTTCCTTACACTTATTACGAATAATTTGGAATATTTGGCGTATAAATTTAGCAAATTAATGGGTTAGATGTTGTTTACCATTTTATTGAAGCTTGAAGGAGGGTTTTCCTCGGAATAATTAAAGGAAGAAATGCAAAAGTCATTACCTAATTTACATATGGGTGCTCTACTAATGATCCATTGTAGAATTTTGCGTGGCTTGAATTAATATATTTCTATATAGCCTGGAATTAGTCCTAAGAGTCATGTAAACTTGTTATTTAAATGGAATTTTTTTTAAAATTTTGTGTTAACATTATTTTACAATTAAAGTTATGTTAACACCATTTGATATGAAAATTAAATACTATTAATATCCTTAATTTTAAGGCAGTGTGAAATTTACAGATTTTATAGTCTCCAGCTATAATGTTCTAAATATTACTGAAAAGCCGGATTTGAATTTGATTTGAGTATGAAAAACTGTCCAATTACCAATATATGTTTCTCAACATACATTGAGGAAATATATTATACATAAATGTATAAATATTTAAAAAAATAAATGTATAAATACACATTTAGAAACTACAATTTATAACAGAGTACAGCACGCAGGAAAAAATAAACTCAGCTCAGAGTAAACACGACTTTTTATGATTTTTGTCAAAGAGAAAGAAAAGTGATTTTTCAGAAGCACTAACATGCCGTAAAATTACTATTATAGAAATTCTATAAAATACGAAAATATAAAGCATAATTCAAAATTGAAAACATTCTTTGAAAAATAATAAATGAAAGATTCAACATCTTAAATTAAAAATTGTCTTAAAACGTCATTTTTTCTTACATGTTTCTGACATTTTTCAGATAATTTAGGAATATTTTCAAGTTTTAAATGGAGAACTTTGTCTTAAATTGTTAATCTAGAAGGAGATAAGAGAACTCTATCTAAGAGATAAACTATGTAAGAAAAGAAAAGACATGTTCTTCTGTAAGAGATTATTTCGTAACACGAAATCTACACTTTCGATTTTTTAAAATGCTAATACTGCTGTAGTTATACTAATGATATTATATGCATTTGTGGTGTGCTATACGAAAATAAGTATATATATTGATAAGAGAATCAATCACTATCGGTACTACCTCCAGGAATGAAAGACTAATAAACCTCTCCCATTTAGAATTTATATTATGTTTAAATAAGACATTATATATTATATACCAAAGAAGTTTGATATTAAGTTTACTTATAGTAAAGTTGCGTGTAGGTCACTCCATATTTTGTTGATATGTTTTGTTAACTCTTGTGATGCATTTTCAATGAGAGTAAAACTTATGCATTTACTGCTGTTATTACTATCCAATCCTTATTAGAGTGAACAACTTAAATGATGAAGTAGGAAAAAAAGATAGACAATACAGTAATGTGTAATTTACACAATAAACTGGAAATAAAGATAGTATAACTTTTAGACATGATGGAATTTTACAGGATTCTATACTAATAATTATAATAAAATTATATATTTCCAATTTCACCAATATTACCAATATGGAGTGCCCTATACTCAAAGTTACTATGTTTACCTATAAGGCTTTTATGTGAAAGTTAGTATAACAGTTCAGACTGGATCGAATATCCCTAAATAAACGTACTATAGGAATTTACATTGTCATTCCAATAGGAATTTGGAATTGTCATAATTTATCTTTGACGTTAATTGTTATCAATTGGGCTTCCTGGAATATTTGTATTATCAAAAAAATAACAGTGCATTTATTATTAAAACATATTTCTCATTGTTACTTAAAATAGTATTTTTCTTTATTAATCAAGGTCTAGCGTATAGTCTGGCCTCAAACAGTAAAAATATCTTAAAGTCAACGTTTCCTCTTTTTTTGTAGACATTTTCAGGGCCTGGTATTTTTTTATTGCAAAAAAAAAACTAAAACAAGATCTGAAAATGTTTACTATTGGAGATGAAACGTTGGTTTAAAGGTATTTTACTGTTTTTCCTGAAGAAAACTTCGATGAAGAGAGAAATTAAATAAATAAATATATTGAGTATTTATGGTTGAGATAACAAAACATAGAATTATATCATAGAGGTTTCTTAAAATATAAACGTCTGCTATAAATGATGGTTATTAGTGTTAATAATGTATTATTGTGTTCATAATTTTATGAAGGACAGAATTTTTAAATTAACCACATACGTGTATCTCTTATTTAATGTGTCTATGTTTATAACTTCTCGTAAATCATAACCAGAAAAAAGTCCTATTAACAGCTTTGAACTTCGCTCCCATATGATGGTTATGTTATCAGATTAAACTCACTTGAGAATCAAGCATTCACAAGGTATTGAATAAATCAAAATGGAATATTCGTTCTTTTCTCAATTCTGAGAATGACAGACACTGATCCAATATCCTTAGTACAGTTAAAGTCCTCTGTCATGCAACACCCCGATATAACAGACATCTTAAAAAATGGCCAATCGACTATATTCTTTCTAACCCCTCAGAGAGGTTTAAATCAATAATGTTTTATGAAATTCAAGTAACTACAAAAACCTATTCAAACTTCACTCAAATCTTGTTTAATCAATCTTGTTTCTTTTTCTCACGAGCTTATGCAAGCAGTTATTGTGTGATTTTACTCGTGATTAGTCAGGAAAAATAACTTACTTATATTTTTCCTGACTAATCATGAGTATGTACTTTATTTGTATTTTAGATGTACCTGATGATGAACACTAAGTGTTTGAAACGCGTTATATAATTAAATTTTTGTGTCGAAGGCTTATTTTATTTTTCTTTACTAATCACTGTTTAATTCAATTGTTATCAACTGAGAACAATTACGATCGTTCATCCGCTGTGATCATCTATATTTTTAGTCAGGCTCCCTCGCACCCCAAATTATTTCCTTCTTTTACTGCACCTTATATGTCTTACCTTTGACTGCACAAAAAATCAGCAGCGTAGAAATTTGCAAAAGTTCTAATGTAAAATCCTAATAAATAGGTCATTCTTCTCACAATGTATGATTATTTGTCTCTTATCTAGCATTGGCAAACTTCGCACGAGGTTCATACTATTGGAAATTGAATCTACTTTACCATTCCTTGCAGAACAGTTTCGTTTTTAAAACGAACAAGAAACTGATATGTTGATATGTAAACAAGTACAATTTACTAAGGAAATAGTCTCATAAAGTATTCCTGGCCATCGCAAACAGATGCGGTCTTCTTGAATTTGGAGTGAGCTTTTCTGGCACAGGGACAGTTATATATTTAAGATGTTTTGTTATTTCTTGGTGGTTTGTAGAACTATAATGTACTTTTTTTGTTGAAATAAATGTCTTCTTTCTTTGAGCGCTATTTCTTTATATCGATCGTTATAAATATGCAAACTATCATCCAAAAAAATAACTTACTTACCCGTTTAACTCAAGAACATTCATGTCACATGTGGTAGACGGATCAACGGACAGGAGAAGGGCAACAGAGGCAGAGACAATAAATAATTAGATGTTCTTTACATGTAGCAAGGAATCGGATATTCAATCGTTCAATAGTTAAAGAGGTAGGATGCCAAATAAGAGAACTTGATTTCAAATACTAAATGTTTTTTGTGTGGGGACATATTTTTTGAATTCTCTCAGTACTTTACCTGCAATTTTAATGAATCCTCAGTTTATATGAGTCGGACTAACATATGGAATTTTAGAATGACTGGAATACCATTAATAGACACAACTGAGGGAAGCACAGTGTGTTGAGATAAGTAGGGTTAATAAAAAAAATAAAAATTTACCTTTTCTTCTAATTAAGCAAGTGATTAATAAAAAAAGTATGGTTAAGATTAGAACAATTTTGAAGGCTGGGAGGTCTGCATGATTTCAATTCGTTAATAGAAGTAGAAATCTAGGGCAAAATATAACAAAAATTGTTTTCAGATTCTTAATGTTTGGTAAAATATGTTACACAGAGGACGAAAATGATCCTCAGAACTCTAAACTCCCATTAAAATATCAATCGTTAGGCATTTCATAACCAAGGATACCGCATATTTGGGTATCATTTTAGTCAACAGAAAATGAGAAAACTTACAGGGAAATAACCTTTGAATTTACTTCTGAAATCATTAGTTTGTTTAATGACCAGAAAAAAAAATAGGAACATTCATAAAAATCAATCAATTGTAAAGTTACCTAGATCTGGCGTTATAGGAACATATTTTCTTCATATGTTTCAGTACATATTCACTCCTAAGATATTTCTTTTTTTAAATCAAGAACTCATATTTATGGCTTTATAGGAATACTTTATATGTTAGTTCGGTTGACAGTTCATTTTTGGTAGTTCTAAATTTTCAAACGTCTGAAGGTTAACGTTATAGTAAAGATATACTACTTTTGTGGGCTCAACTTGCTTTCATCGAGATTTTTGACGAAAAAATTAATAACAAAAATATTTAAAAATATCCTGAGACTGTTAAAAGAATATGAATAAAATGTGATTTTAAATAAAAGGTTGAAATACAGAAATTAAACTTAGAATAATATGATGATGATTTCAAGGAAAGGGTATCAGATACTCAACAATTTAGGACTGTTCAACTAAAATATAACTATAAAGCAATTACTAGCAGTTTAAAATTACACGTAGACAACTGAAATCACTAAAATGTTTACAAAAAAATTCATCATCAAGGCAAGTACAATCCATGATTGTCTTGCAGTTTCTAAAACTTGGCCGTCCACCAAAGTCGGGTGAAACAGTCAATGTTAATAAACACAGCAAATATACCAAGCGATCAAAACAATTCATGGTGTGAAAAAAAGTATAAAATCAAAAAATTGTTGTAACTCAGAGAAAGTAACAATTAGAGGAAATAAAATCCAATTAGTTTAAAAGCACAAAAAAGTTCAAAGCTGGTTTTTATAACAAATTAATTTTGCTTAGAGTTTTTTGTCATATCTACTTTGTTTTACTTATTCACTATAGTATTATTCAGGGACTTTCACTTTTGAATAACTAACTGAAGGTGATTTGAATATTCATAAGTCTCCAGTCTACTCTGTTATTACATTTAATTTCTTTCCTAACTCTCAGATCTATGTTTGAATTTTTGAATTGGCAATTCATATTTCCTTCATTTTTACTCTTTTTGAGTAAAACTTACTTTTAACAACTGAGATGAAATAGAATGAAAAAATTAAATTACAAATTAAACATTATAATCCATATTTTTTTTGTTTTAGTTTAATTCGTATTTCTTTGATATTTCTATTCTTTGATATAATTGAGCTTTTGATATCCTTTCATTCCGCACACTAATCTGCATCAACTACCTGTCAATCCGTGTCCTACTAGTACTTCTTCATCAGACATACCAAGGCGATATTAAAATAGTAGTATGTTCCAACGTTATTGAGTTGTCTTGCTATTAGAATTCGGCAATTCTTCTTCGGATGGTGACAGATGTCGTACCATTATATCCAAGGCGATGTTAAAATAGTAGTATGTTCCAACGTTATTGAGTTGTCTTGCTATAAGAATTTGGCAATTCTTCTTCGGATGGTGACAGATGTCGTAACATTATATCCAAGGCGATGTTAAAATAGTAGTATGTTCCAACGTTATTGAGTTGTCTTGCTATAAGAATTTGGTAATTCTTCTTCGGATGGTGACAGATGTCGTAACATTATATCCAAGGCGATGTTAAAATAGTAGTATGTTCCAACGTTATTGAGTTGTCTTGCTATAAGAATTTGGCAATTCTTCTTCGGATGGTGACAGATGTCGTAACATTATATCCAAGGCGATGTTAAAATAGTAGTATGTTCCAACGTTATTGAGTTGTCTTGCTATAAGAATTTGGCAATTCTTCTTCGGATGGTGACAGATGTCGTAACATTATATCCAAGGCGATGTTAAAATAGTAGTATGTTCCAACGTTATTGAGTTGTCTTGCTATAAGAATTTGGCAATTCTTCTTCGGATGGTGACAGATGTCGTAACATTATATCCAAGGCGATATTAAAATAGTAGTATGTTCCAACGTTATTGAGTTGTCTTGCTATAAGAATTCGGCAATTCTTCTTCGGATGGTGACAGATGTCGTAACATTATATCCAAGGCGATGTTAAAATAGTAGTATGTTCCAACGTTATTGAGTTGTCTTGCTATAAGAATTTGGCAATTCTTCTTCGGATGGTGACAGATGTCGTAACATTATATCCAAGGCGATGTTAAAATAGTAGTATGTTCCAACGTTATTGAGTTGTCTTGCTATAAGAATTTGGTAATTCTTCTTCGGATGGTGACAGATGTCGTAACATTATATCCAAGGCGATGTTAAAATAGTAGTATGTTCCAACGTTATTGAGTTGTCTTGCTATAAGAATTTGGCAATTCTTCTTCGGATGGTGACAGATGTCGTAACATTATATCCAAGGCGATGTTAAAATAGTAGTATGTTCCAACGTTATTGAGTTGTCTTGCTATAAGAATTTGGCAATTCTTCTTCGGATGGTGACAGATGTCGTAACATTATATCCAAGGCGATGTTAAAATAGTAGTATGTTCCAACGTTATTGAGTTGTCTTGCTATAAGAATTTGGCAATTCTTCTTCGGATGGTGACAGATGTCGTAACATTATATCCAAGGCGATATTAAAATAGTAGTATGTTCCAACGTTATTGAGTTGTCTTGCTATAAGAATTCGGCAATTCTTCTTCGGATGGTGACAGATGTCGTAACATTATATCCAAGGCGATGTTAAAATAGTAGTATGTTCCAACGTTATTGAGTTGTCTTGCTATAAGAATTTGGCAATTCTTCTTCGGATGGTGACAGATGTCGTAACATTATATCCAAGGCGATGTTAAAATAGTAGTATGTTCCAACGTTATTGAGTTGTCTTGCTATAAGAATTTGGCAATTCTTCTTCGGATGGTGACAGATGTCGTAACATTATATCCAAGGCGATGTTAAAATAGTAGTATGTTCCAACGTTATTGAGTTGTCTTGCTATAAGAATTTGGCAATTCTTCTTCGGATGGTGACAGATGTCGTAACATTATATCCAAGGCGATATTAAAATAGTAGTATGTTCCAACGTTATTGAGTTGTCTTGCTATAAGAATTCGGCAATTCTTCTTCGGATGGTGACAGATGTCGTAACATTATATCCAAGGCGATGTTAAAATAGTAGTATGTTCCAACGTTATTGAGTTGTCTTGCTATAAGAATTTGGCAATTCTTCTTCGGATGGTGACAGATGTCGTAACATTATATCCAAGGCGATGTTAAAATAGTAGTATGTTCCAACGTTATTGAGTTGTCTTGCTATAAGAATTTGGCAATTCTTCTTCGGATGGTGACAGATGTCGTAACATTATATCCAAGGCGATGTTAAAATAGTAGTATGTTCCAACGTTATTGAGTTGTCTTGCTATAAGAATTTGGCAATTCTTCTTCGGATGGTGACAGATGTCGTAGCATTATATCCAAGGCGATGTTAAAATAGTAGTATGTTCCAACGTTATTGAGTTGTCTTGCTATAAGAATTTGGCAATTCTTCTTCGGATGGTGACAGATGTCGTAACATTATATCCAATCATTACGCTAGTATTGTAGTATTATTTTTTTCTGCAATACTTACTATAGATGCGTATGTAAGAAAGTGTTATAAATTTAATAACACCTTTTGAGAATATAGTTAATTTAGTAATGCTGGAATTAATAGTAATATTATTCTCCATACTTGGTGCAATATCTGGAGAGCTCGACCGGTTTCGGGTCCTTCTGGTTTCCATCTTGTAGAGCAACTAATTATACAGGACAAACGGGAAGAATTATAACAGATATATTCAAAGAGTACATTAAACATTATACCACTAATATAAATAAATCAAATTACGCACACCACCTCAATAAATCTGGCCATAACTAAAACAGCATAGAAAACACCATGGACCTACTACAGATAGGATAAAAAGGGCAATGAATGAACTTAAGGGTAAAATTAGAAATCTACAAACATAAAATGGTAAAAAATGTAATTATAAATGACCAACGGATAAACTATCAAAGAGACATTTTAAAAATACCTTTAATACATTTAAAAGACGACCCAAAAAACTTAAAATCGATCAAAACGGAAACCCGAAATCGGCCAACCTTTCCAAATATACGAAGTATGACGGATAAGATTGCTATTAATTCTATCTTTTGGAGAAGCTTTCCACATTATTTATTTCAAAGAAATAACAGTTTCCAAATTATGTATGTTTACCATACATGGTCGTTCTATTAATCTCTATATATAAAGTTCGTGAGTTTGATTGTTTGGCAACCAACAATTGTTTGTTTACCCATTTTCTGTGGAGATACAGATCTAAAATTAAATATATATTATTTATTACCTGAATAATCGTAAATAAAAGAAAATGATCACTATATTCCCAAAATAGGAGCCAGGGTAGCAAGTGTCTTGCGTGCTCGCCGATGAATGTACTGCACATGTGTTATATATAAAAAGATTTCACATTAACACGTGAAATAACAATCAATGATCAAACCACAATAAGAAAAGGGAAAACAACACTGAGATCTTTCAACCGTAACAAGCGGTCTTCGTCAGAGTGAAAAACAACAACTGAAATACTAGATGCAGGAAACATCTGGTAAGGGGTTGAGAAGATGAGGAGATCTTTGTGGTTTGATCATTGTATTATATATAAATGTAACAAAAAGTTTTTCTTTTTAATTTAATATTTGCGTAATATAAACACTTAATTAACTAAAGGCATGGAGCCATGGTAGTCCACAGGTTTGCTTGCTCGCCGATGACAGTAGTGAAAATGTATTATACTCGTATATAAATGGCACAAAAAAAAAAAAATTTAAATTTGCAAAATATAAAAAATGGTTATAAAATAAAGGCATGAGGCAAGGGTAGCCCAGAGGCTTGCATGCTCCCTGATTACAGTATCGCAAATGTGTTATAAATAAATGCAACAAGCATATAATAAACTACTACATTAGAGGTTAAAAATGAATAATTTTAAAAAACAAACTTGAACACAAGTGTCAGATAAAATACGAATGTTCTAAGATAATATTACAAAGACACATTCCTTTCTTTAATATTATACTATGCTAGGCAAATAAATTGAATATTTCCATTTACAAGTTTTGTTTGTTTTAAATATATTTTATTGTATATATAACTTGGGTTGATTTTTTATTTATTTATATGATAAAATAAATGCTTTTTTTACTTTTATTTTTATTTTGCTAAATATATTTACTGCGTATATATCTTGAATCATGTTAAGAATACTATATATAAAGCTTGGGCTAAATAAGAATTTGTTTCCGTGTCTTAATAACAATGAACAACAATTAATATTAGCCCTGTCAATCATATTCAGTAAATTAATTTCAATACCTATTGTTATAATTTTTGTGTCACAGAAAGTGTTACAGGTAGTCTAGTTATGAAATAATTATAGAACATAATTATTTTATACCAATGAATCTTAAAATATAACTTTGGTTATTTTTTAATTTGAGACGAGTTGTTTTACTATTAAAATATTAATACAGTCAAAATAAGAAGGGTGAAGGTTAGTGAAAAGAGTTTATTTTGTTTCAAATTCAGTTGAACACAGTTGAAGTTTTCATTTATGCATTTAGCAAGTGAAAGCATGATTGGACCGGGGTCAATTGGCCTGAGACATGTATAACCAAAGTAGAATAAATAATTCAACTCTACTGATCCTAACCCTTCTCATCTAAACCCAATTCGTTTCATTTATTCCTTTTCCATCTTCCACCAGTTTACTCTGATTAAATATTTACTTCAATTTCAAAGTTGCAACTGTGATATCAGTTAGTAATTTTTTTTCACGATTTTATTTCTGAGCATTTACAAGTATATAAATGTATATAGATTTAAATAAAGTATCAACCGATTTATAGAATAAGTCCATTATTCAATCAGATGTATTATCAGTTGTATTATCTTCTTGCAACTGTTTCGGTTTTATTTTAAAAACTTTTTCATATGCTTACAAACAAAAGATAGTAAGAAATCACATATCAATATCTAATATACAAACATTATGAAAGTGAATTGTTACAATATATTATTTGAATTGTTTTCACAGTCTCGGCATTCACGATCTCTAGACTGAGAGATTCGATTCTATGAATTAACATCCTCTTTGACTATCTCATTGATTTTGTATAACATGTCACTTTGCCAGCTTCTTTTCCAGTTAGATCCTGTTTTCAGAAAGTTAGTTCGTAGAATCGAATCTCTTATTGTGAAGATCGGTAATACCGAGAATGCGGTTTACATTAATAACATAT